>PISX010036267.1:0-12141 GCA_004024625.1 Mellivora capensis | reverse complement strand
GGGACTGGAAGAGATTATGCTGAGTGAAATAAGTCAAGCAGAGAGAGTCAACTATCATATGGTTTCACTTATTTGCGGAGCATAACAAATAACACGGAGGACATGGGGAGATGGAGAGGAGAAGGGAGTTGAGGGAAATTGGGGGGAGATGAACCATGAGAGACCATGGACTCTGAAAAATAACCTGAGGGTTTTGAAGTGGCGGGGGGTGGGAGCTTGGGGGAGCCTGGTGGTGGGTATTGTGGAGGGCACGCATTGCATGGAGCACTGGGTGTGGTGTAAAACTATGAATTCTGTTACGCTGAAAAGAAATAAAAAAATAAAAATAAAAAAGAAACCAACCAACCCCAAACAGTAAGACTATACCAGAGGCTAAAGGGTTAGATGATAATGTTTTCTTGTTTTTGGTTTTTTAAAAAAAGATTTTGCCTTCCTTGTAAAGGGATTATTTCATTTGGACGCTGGGATTTCTGAAGAGTCAAATTTCTCTTTCCAGATGGTTTCTCCTCCTTTAACTCAAAAACAAAAAAAAAAAAATTGTCTTTATGGCTATTGATTTTGATGAATGCATACTGTCATGGGAAACTGTTTTCTTTTTCTTGAGGAGAGCACAGACCCCTGAGATAGGGAAAAAGTTTAGCTTTAAAACCTTCATCTATCATTAACCCATCAGATCGAAAAGGACCATGCCTAGGAGTTCTTTCCACGGTTTGAGAAGATCAAACCTCCATGGTTGAATCTTAATTATAAAAACCTTTTGATTTCTTTTCCATTCTGCAGCTAGAATACAATGGCTGGTGAGGAGAAAACTTATGACTCAAGACCTAATTTCGATTCAGAAATATAATTAATGTTCCCAGGGTCAGGCTCTTGCCTGGCGGATGCCCCATGGGCTTCCAATGGCTGAGCAGAGGGAACTAAGCAGGGGGAAATCATCTCTGCAAGCCAGCCGGGCTTCCCCTGTTACCCCTCTCCGGCTTGGCTAACCCCACTGCATCCCCAACCCTGCTGGTATCTGCTATCAAGCAGAGCCAGAGGAAATTGATGGAGACAGTGCCAATATCAGTGCCCCTGAGGGTTTCTCCTTTGCCAACATTAGCTGTAAAGAGCTGGTCTCATTCACTGTTAAAGCTATTGATTTTTTTCCCTCCCTCAGGCCAGCCCTGCATTATGTTCCTTCCAGGTTCTGAAGGGCTGTGTCTTGCACCAGTGTGTTTCTTTTAGAACATTCACTTACAGAATCAAAGAAGATCTCCCCTGGGTATTCTGTTATCTTGCCAGTCCTGACCTGAAATACAGCTGGAAAGCGCAGGCAGCTTTGTAAATAACAAATCTGACCTTCATCTTTTAGCACTTCTTGGCATTCTTCTTGTTCAAAAAGACTCTAAGAAAATCAGGAGATTGTGTTCATTCATTGACTGCTTCTTCTCTGGGTAAGTGTGTTTAAATCCCCTCCTGGTTGTGTGAAAATGATATTAATGGTTTCTATTTTCTCTTTGGTGGATCTACTTTGTAATTCGTGGTATCTGTCTTAAATAGTCTGTTCATAGTCTGTTTGTATAACCCATATTTGCTTAATCAGGTAATTCACTCATTCATGCAGTTCATTCATTCATGCATTCCATGTTTAACTTACATGGAATTTACTTACCAACTTCATGCCAGGCGTTGTGCTAGATGATGAAGTTTTTGAATGGAACAAAACAGACCTGGCCCCCGTCCTCATGATGCTAGCAGAGTAGTGAAGCAGATAGTAAGTGAAGAAGTGTGTTATGTGATACCAGAAGAAACACAGAGTGTTTTAAAACATTACAGCAGTTTAGATAGGGGAATCCGCAGAAGTGACATCGAAGGTGACGCAGCCAGGGGTTGGGTACTTGATCTCCACATGTCTTCTCTGTGAGGACTGACTGGAGGGAATAAAGGGCACTGCACTGCAGGAGGAGATGAATTAGTAGGTTATTGCTCAAATGCAGGGGAGAAATGATTGCTCATGTAATGACACAGGAAGGACTTCTGGCATTAACAGATGAGGTTCTCCTTGTCTCATGTCATCTGCATAAAATAACATAACATGGCATCTTTTTTATTTGAAGGGGTGGCACATTCTTTTATTTCAAATGAATTAAAGTTTCTGCTTGATCTTTATAAACAAAATACAGAATAGGCTATCAAGGGAAATATAAGTGAAAAAGAGATAATTTCCTCTTTACCCACAAACTCCTTCCTCATCAGTCTCCTATTAGCAGGGACGGTTAGTCCCCCTTCCTCACCTGTTTCTGTGTGTGTGTGTGTTGATATAGTCACACATACATTACATAAATGGAGTTAATACTGTTTATATTGCCAGAAAATTATTTTTTAATTAATATAGATGTCTTTCTATATTAGCACACATAAACCTTATTTCTCATGCTTCCATAATAGTATATAAAATGTAAATGAAAGTACAATCATATTTTAATAATTCTACATTATTTTATTGCTTTTTTATAGTTTTGGTGTTTTGCACTTAGTTTTTCTTAAGTCGTTCAATATTATCATTGTGTATTATTTGAAGTGAGATTTATTTACTTATTTACAATTTATTTTCCCTCCAAAGCGTTCTGTTCTCCCAGCCTTATTTATTGAATACTTCGACTTTTCCTTACCATCACTATATACAAATTCTCTCAGAGACATTAATTTCTTTTTGGAATCTACTTTCTATTCCACTGATGTATTTATCTGTTATTAAAGTTGTCTTATTAAAGTTGTTTAGTGCTTTGACATTTTATAAGCCAAAGAACTCAAGAGTGGTGGTTAAGACTGTGATCACTGGTGCCAGGCCAAATATGGCCCCAAACTCTGGAGCATGGTAATGTATTTACTCTCAATGCTATTTGTAATTGGTGCATTCTTACACCAGTATGGTACAATCATCAGTATACTGTAGTTCAGATGATGCTTAAAAATTGATTTGGTGTTACTCACAGTGATAGATGGCTAGTAAACTGTTTTTAAGAGAAAAATATTGGAATTCTTTAAAGCACCATTCCTTCAAGAATTATCTACTTTCTTACAAATAATTGATTTGGACACAATGGTGACTTTAATAAGGTTGCAAATAAAGATGGCTTAGATAATTTGGTGACTGTCCCTGTTCAGTGTGGAAGAGCTCTACTGCTCAAGTTCTTGGGTATAAAATGCAAATATCTTGAGTCATATTTTCTAGTTAGCAGCACAAACTGTGGGCAGCTCTTGAAAATAGGGAGCAGGAGCAGGAATAAAGCTTAATTTTTGACTCTAATAAGAATAATAATACCCACCAAAGCCCAAAGTTGCTGGACTGGGGATGGAGTAGAGAAAGTAGGGTACATCTGCAAAAATTTCAGCTAGCCCTGGGGATACTCGGAAGCCATCAGCTGGAAAAACACCAAGAGCAAAACATCTTGAATAAACTGAAAGAAAACATTCCCAAATATTGGTATTGTGTTGCTGGAAATATGTTGGAAGGCAAAATACGGCAAAACGTGAGGTATTGACTCTGATCAAGGGACTGTCTCTGTGGAATGGGAGGTGGCAGGGTTGGGGATATCTGGAGGTATAATTTGACCTGGTAAGATAGGATTGTTGACACCAAATAACCAAAGAACCAAATCTAATGACTGTTTTGGGACAACTTGAACTGAGAAGCCCAAGACAAGGATTTTTAAGAGTAAAGCACTGAAATCAGGGAATGGTCCTGGGGTGCCTGGGTGGCTCAGTTGGTTGTCTTTGGCTCAGGTGGTGATCTCAGGTTTCTGGGATTGGGCCTCATATTGGGAGCCTGCTTTCTCCCTCTCCCTTCTTTCCTCTCCCCTGCTAATGCACTCTCTCTCTTTCTCACACACACACAAATAAATAAATAAAATCTTATAAAAAAGAAAGTAAATGGTCCTAGTAGTTCAGCAATATACTATTTAACCAGAAAATTCTCCATTTATATTGAAAGTAGTAGGCACTCATCAACATAAAACCATACAATTTATTGGGCACGGAATCTCTTTAAATAGTAGCTACAGCCAAGTTAATTTATATAGCTGGATACAAAAAAAAAGTTTTATAAGCACATCCACAGATATCCATTCTCCTCCTCTCTCTCTGTCTCCCTCTCCCTCTGTTTCTCCCCCTTTTCTCTCTCTCTCTCACACACATACACACCACTGAGAAATTGCTATCAATTGTGACAGTGTTAAGTAAAGAAATAAGGAGGCACAGACCTGGTTACTCTCCCTTTCTCCTTTGCTTCAGTCACCCAGCCAAACCTATTAAAATTTTCCCCTACCAAGTTTTCCCCAGCTGTTTTCCCCCGTTGCTGCTGTCTCCATCTTTGTTGCCTTGATGATGGCAATAGTGATGATGGCAAAAGACTAATGACTTTCTATCAGGCTTTCTTCTTCCAATCCATCAACTTCTCCATGAACACATTTATCTTTTTACATTGCACTCATCATCCTGTCTTCAAAACCTTTAATAGTTTCTCATTTTCTACAGAACAAAGGCCAAATTCTTTATCTTGGCTTGCCACAATTGGTTTCCAACCACCACTCCAAGGTTGTGTCACTGATTACTATTCTACAAACCACCTAGTTAAGCAAGCTGCTCTACTCACTTTTCCCCACTTACTCCCTGTCCACTTCTGCCTCTGTGTTTGCATGTTTATGATTCCACAAAATCCCCCCCCAATGCTTTCAAAAGTCTAACTCCTTTCCTCAAGATCCAATTCATATTCCATATCTTTCCTGCTGTCTTCCATAACTTCTCCAGTGTCAATAAACACTCCTGCCTCTGAACTGTTTTAACAACCATTAGTCAAGTTGCTGTATTATACTAATTCTTGAATTTTTTTTTTTTAATGTTGAGAAGTGGAAAGGGGCAGCAAATATGGCCTTTCAAATTGCAAGCTGTTTTCTGTCTCTGTAAGGTAAAGATTCCAACTCACTTTTGTGGAAGATAGTTTTTGGATGTGGCAAACATTAGTTTTAATCAAATATTTCCACATCTGCCTTCTGGGCATATGGTGGGACTGCACATCTCTGCTTCCTTGAAGTTAGGTGTGGGCGCATGCTTTGCTTTGGCCAATGAATTGTGAATTTAAGTGATATGTTACACTTGCCTTTAAGCATTGAATCAACGTATGATTTTCCAAATTCTTTCTCTCTACCTTAGCAACCAGCATTATACTCCATAGTTGTTGCAACTTCAACCTGATTCTCGAAGCTATTATAGACAAAAGCCCCTCAAATCACCAAATTCTCTCTCCTTGGTGAACCAGAGCTTGTTAACTCTAAAAGCCCATGAATATAAAGTTAACCTGTGATTAAAAGATACCATGAGCACGATATTAATCTTTGATTTTTTAAGCTACTAAGATTTAGAGATTGTTTGTTAGTCCTGCATAACTGTTATCCTATCCTGAGTGATATACTTTGTTTAAGAAAATCTTCAAAATGCACCTTTAATTCCACAAATGAAGTGGTTGCTCATCCATTATTTGGGGGGAAACTATGAAAGCATTATTTACTTAAATGCAGGTGTTAAGTTACTGATAGTTGAGCTGAACTGTTTCACTGGGAGTTTATACCAGAAGATCATGTGTGGAGAATCTGAGTGTCAACTTTCAAAAGGCATTTCAGGACTCTGGATTTGTACAATGATGCTCTGAAGATCCACTAAACAGATGTGGCATTATTCTTCAGAAGGGGAGGCATCTTTCCTCACTTCCATAGCAAATAAAACAACTATGGCTCCTGAAGGAGGGACTTCTGGAACATCAGTAACACTGGCTATCTCCTGAAGACACTTGGCAGTAAGCTAATGAAGAGGGTCTCCTGCACACTTTGGAGAATAATGACATTAGCAGAGGCAACTGTGGCCACAAAAGAAAATCATAGCAGTTATTTATTGACTGAAGGCAAAGACTAATTCTAGCAGACAAACTCTTTTGTGAGCAAAAAGAAGTTAACCCTTGGGGAATCTCAGAGATAATTGGAGGATATTATTATAGAATTAGGAATTTGAGTCAATGTCATTTGGACTCTACAGTAAAGTTGACCTCATTTATTAGCAGATGAACCACATAAAGTTATGTAACATGATTATTATTTGTAATGTTTATCTATCATTTTTATTAGTTGGTTTATAATTGTAGTTCTTCACTCAAAAAAAAATCTCATCTTCACAAATTTATTACTAGCTCCTTGAAAGCAAGGACAATGTTCAGCATACAATGGATACTTAATAGGCGATTATTAATAATGATGATGAAGTTGTTCTGGAAGGAGTTTATTTTGAGGAAAAATATTATTTTATCATCTTTTTGGGTAGAATTCAGTGTATCTCTAGTAAATCAAGAATCTCAATTTGAGTAGAACTTAATGTATCTCTCCGTAATAGGAAAAAATTTAGAGATAATTTTGTCCAGTGGTTTCAAAATGTGCTTGGAAAGCCTCTGCTGTAATTTCAACAAGATGTCAGGTGCCTTATATATTTCCATGCAAGCAACTCACTTTTGTCTGCTGCTAGTGGGTTCTACAGTTGAATTCATTTGAAGAATGAGCCTGCTGCTAATGTAAGTTGGACACACACCTGTGACTAGATTTATATAGCTTACCTAGCTTATTTTATACATGCTGAAATAGGTCAAAAGATGTTAAATGGGGTTTTCCAAGGACACATAGCTGGTGAATATAAAAGCCAAGGAAGCATGTCTCCTGCAACTACAGTTACCTCCCACAGTTGTTCTTGCTGATTTTTATTCTTTATTTTTAATATGCATTACTTATTTACTTTGTAGGTCCATTTTACATACTTCTGCTTTAACCAGACACTTTTAAAAAAAAAGTCTTTCAGAGATGGATGAAATATAGGACTGAGGAAGAAATGATCCTGGCGTGGCTGTAAAAGTCCCTAGATTTCTATCTTAGATTTGGAAGTCGCTTGATCTGTCCTTCATACAATGGGTGAGTTCCCTTCACAGGACCTCTCCTGAGGGAAAATCTTGCCTGTGATGGTGACTGGGAAAACCAACATTCCGTCATGAGCAAGTGAGACTGTTCTCTGCTTTTGTCTTTCACTGAGCTTAGTTTAATATCAGTGTCACAGTCTAACCATATTCCTGAGAATAGAACTACATATGCCAGTGGCCATACCTACGTTTAGCTTGACCTTGATGGAGTTTAAGTGTTTTTTTAAAGTAGTTCCTATCATTCACAAATCAAAGGTGGTGCTGAATAGAAGCCGCCCTCTTTCTACAGTAAATGAGCTCTTCAGTTTTTCACAGACCTACCCCTCCCTTACATCTCATGTAAAAATAACCTTCCTGAACACAAGACCTGGAAGATGGGTTCTATGTGCTACACCAGAAACACACCATGTTACTGTGTTTGCCACTGAAACTCCATGGATTTGAGCACATGTTCACACTTTTGAGGTCTTCAGTGAGTACATGCAGCTCCTGAAGAATGGCGCCTGCCAGTTTCAGATTCTAGTTTTGTGCTTTATTAGGAATGAAAGGGAGAAAATGGGTCTAGTGAAATATAAAAAGAGGAAGAAGTATGTGAATAGTGAGGCTCAGGAGCAGTATGGGTAAAAGAGTCCCACAGAAACGTATGTAGAGAGGAAGCACCCCAACATGGCAGTCATGTCTGTAGTGGGGAGGTAGCTATTTACATTTTCTGAGAGGCGGAGTCAGATGCAGTCATCTCCATAAAAGCGAAGGACAGTCGCTGTGTGGTCTGGAAAAAGAATGTCCCGCTCTTGAGCCATGTCCAGATACGGAGGAGCTCTGGTCCGTCGGCGGCGGCAGCTTCTCCAAGTGCAGATGGACGCCGCCTCTGTCAAGCCAGCTCTCTCACCTTATGGCAGCTCTCTGGGATGCAGTCTGGAAGCACCATATGGGATATAGCCTTTCCCACATAATCCCATGAAAACTGTTTTACAGTAACACATTATGAATATTTCATTTTTCTTCACAGATCCACTTCCAAGGTGTGGAATATTCCTTTTCTTTTCATTTTTTTCTCTGCTTTCTTGGACCTTGGTTTAAATGGATTTCACTTAGCTAAATGAATGCTTCCTTATCAAATTTAGGATGTTCGTAGGGGGTTTAAAATGATTCACTGTGGTGGTAGTAATAAGAAGATGCTGGCCTTTCTTACTATTCGTCTACACCAGCAAAACCACTAAGCAGACACTTATATATAAAACAATTGATTTGATATACTTTCTTTCCTTCTTTTTTTTTTGGCCAGAATTGGTATATTTTTTAAAGTAATGTTGGTTAAATTAATTTGGTGTTCTGGTTTCCTGGAAACGTGGCCTCTCTCTGACCTAGCTTAAAGGGATAATCTTCAAAGCTTCTTTCCCATTCTCCGACTTCATTTGGAAAATATTAAGCATCAGTCATTTAAGTTTTTATATATTGTTTTAAAATCCAGCTTTGTGGCTCTTGCTTTGTCCCTCACTGTTACAGGAATCGCTCTATCCTCCTCCAGTGAGTGATAGCAGCTGGTGGACAGGAGAGGGCTTGCTGCAGACTGCGCCCTAAAAGGGAGGGGAAACACCATATCTAATTAAAGCAGCAGGGAACGTTTTTAGCAAGGCAAATTGTAATCCTTTATTTGGAAACTGGCCAGGGCATTAGGGTTAACAACCCAGTTTGTGAAAAATAATAATAAAAAATTTATAGCCACCGTGGTTTTATGGGTCACAGTGTCTGGGATGTCCAGGTTTACATCTCATTGAAAAAGCTTTCTTACGTTCAGGATCGCAAACACCTGCCGGACAGCACGGCAACAGTTTGGCAGCCATGGAAAGAGTGTTTCAAAACTGGTCATGTACCTTATTTGTCCTAGATTTTTTAACAAGAATTCTAACTATAATCTTAGGGGGCAAAAAAATCAATTGTACTTTTAAAGTAACACAACACGTATTGCATGGAGCACTGGATGTGGTACCTAAACAATGAATTCTGGAACACTGAAAAGAAATTTAAAAAATAAATAAAAATTAAAAAAAAAATAAAGTAACATGGCATAGAACGATTAAAAACAAGTTTCTTTTAAGTGGACCTTTTCTTACTGGGTTAGCAGTCAAAAGAATGAGTTTCAGCTTCACCACTTCGGGCTGTGTGACTCCCCATGAGTCACTTGGCTCATCTCAGGCTCTGTTTCTCTGTTTGTAAAATAAGGGGAGTAGTATTCCTCTACTACCTTCTTTGAATAATAGTGGGGATCAGAGCCAGTGCCATCAAGCTTGTGAACACCTTTGACAAACAGAAAGGACTTACTAATGCAAACCATTGTTGTTATTAGGTTATTCGTTTACACAGTCGCCATTTGTGAGGTGACGTTGACAAGCATTGGTTGGAAGAGCTTGACCCATGAATGGGCAGGAAAATTTCTCAAGAACAGGTTTATCAGTGAACCAAAACCTTCAATTTCATTCAGTCCATCTGAAAAATACTCTGGACATAGCCTCTAGGTGATTTATTAGTTACACATTGAATTGAATCTGTTTCAAAGGGGGAGTCATATGGGACAGTTGGGAACTCAAACAGTTTGGGGCAACTGTTTATGGGACAGACCACATAGAATCACAGGTGAAAATTTGGGGAGAGGAAGTCAAAAGTCACGCACTTAGAGTGTTTTGAGCTTCAACCAAGGGTTGAGGAAGCAAGTTCAAACTGGAGCCTCTAAAATTCAGGCAAAGTTACAAAAATGAAGTGTGGGCTATGATTTCTGTGTTTAAAAATGCCTAATATGCTGCCATTTCAAACTGTGTCATAGTTGCCATAAGGTTCATCTCAGAATTACTGCCTTATTTCTAGGGAGGTAAATGCTAGCTAGCTACAGGACACTTCTCAAAATAAGAAAGATTCCGAGGTTAGTGGTAAAAACAGTGTTTATATCTATACTTACACTATTTCTGACTATATTAAACAAGAATAAATAAGAATACCTACCAAATGTAAAAAACACTTACTTGCTGTTCTGAGTCTTTATATTTTAGAATTCTTTAGATACTGATTTTGAGTTTTAGACAAAGAACTTCTTTATTTTATTTTTAAAAGATTTTAGTTATTTATTTGACAGACAGAGATCACAAGTAGGCAGAGAGGCAGGCAGAGAGAGGGGGAAGCGGGCTCCCTGCTGAGCAGAGAGCCCGATGCGATGCGGGGCTCCATCCCAGGACCCTGAGATCATGACCTGAGCTGAAGGCAGAGGCTTAACCCACTGAACCACCCAGGCGCCCCTCAAGAACTTCTTTATTTTAATTTAGACTTTATTTATAACTGCAAAGATTTTGATACAAAAGCCTAGCTGTTATTTAGAAGCAAACATCTACACAATAGTTAAGATAGAAACAATGTTGGATCTATTCTGGTGGTATGTTGCCGTTGTTAAATTAATGTGTTGTGCTGGGAGATAAATAAAAAACAACAACAACAACCAAAAACCAGAAAGTCAGGAGTAGCATGCTGGCCAGTTGAATCTAGGTGGTTTCTCAAGAGGAGGTGCTTTTCCTTAGTGATTAGATGGTGACCTGTGGCCCCAGGAATCCTTTTCATTTAACCCAAGTCACAGTCCAGATGTGGGAGCATGGCAAGGACCTGGGGTAAGGGGACCTGCCGGATACAGCACAGTTTGCATGTCTTTCCCTTCACTCCCATTCCCCGCTCTCCCACTAGCCTACAGCATGGCTTTTTTGATTCCGAATTGTCCTTCACAAGTACACCTGGAAAGCTCTGATCTTCTTTAGGGTCAGAGTCGTTGTTTGACCATTTCCAGCAAACTCTGGGGCAGAAGGCTCCTCTGGTATCAGTGTCATTCATGTGCAAAGTAGAAACTGAACTGAACACATTATCTATGAGCTGAAATTGGTCTCTCCAACAGTACCAGCCTCTTTACTATGGGGTGGCGTGCACTTGAAGGTTGGTTATTAGTTCCAAATGCTGCAGAAGCATCTGCTCTCGACTAGCTAGAAATCATGTTTAATAACAAGAAAATCTACTCCAGCCAAATCCCTGTTGGGAGGGCTCTCTCATGAACAAAAGGCCCCCACTTCCCCTGATTTCCATAACAGATGTAGTATCTGATGCATGACAGCTCAGCGCAGCCCTGCGCCATTATTCTCCTACATATCCATCTGCAAGAAACTGTGCTTTCATTTTATTAATTGCTCTGATGGGCTACACGTTATTTTTTTGTTGCCCAGAGAGTATTCTGTTTGTGCTTCATGCTACACTGGTCACAATAATAGTTATTTTTCTTAATGTTAAAGGTTATTAGCTTTCTTCCCTTACTTTGCTATGCATCTCCCATACCCAATAAACTATTAATGCCTCCCTGGGGGGTTGACAGTTTCACTTAAGTTGGTGAGGTCTGGTCCTCCCATCCCTGGTGCTGCTTCTTTGTTTTCTTATTGAACATTCTTGGGCCAAGCCAGTTATGGGGGGAAGTCATTAGCAGGATCCTAAAGAGAGAATGCAATTCCTAATGACTTGAAAAAAAAAACCAAGAGCTTTCATTTTGACATTTGTAAATCAGTAGCCACTTTAAAATCACCTTCCGTACCCTCATAATTGTAGATAAAAGTATTTGCTATTTTGGAAAGACAACGGCTCTTAATTTATAATGAGTCCTGAGTCAGTTTTCTTCTTTTGATAGAGCTTTAGGTAAAGAGTGAGGTTTGCTGCCTGAGGCCACCAGCTGGCCAGCTATAACCCAGGCTGGTCATCTTCCCATGTCACTTGGTCACAGACCACCTTGAAGGAGCTGTGGTACTGACGGAGCGCAGGGAAGGAGGGGGAATTGATCAGGGGCTTAGAGATGAAAAGGATAAAGAAAAGATAGAGTAAAAAGAAGAGAAGTCGTTATAAGTGTAAAATTGTAAGAATACATAATCTCCACATTTTCCTTTTTGGTAGAAAGTTAGTTGATTCATTTTTTTTAAAACAAAGTTTTCATTTTTTAAAATGAAGCTTAGAATTTAAAACAAAATCAAAATTGAATTTGGTACTGAATCCAAAACAGGATGAGAGCACCTTCTGCTCACAGGGTTAAAAAAGGTATAGGTACAACTACAGCTGACCAAGGGCAAAAGCCACCCCAGCAAGTA
>PISX010036266.1:0-12146 GCA_004024625.1 Mellivora capensis | reverse complement strand
GTCGCCAAACTGTGGAAAGAACCAAGATGCCCGTCAACAGACGAATGGATAAAGAAGATGTGGTCCATATACACTATGGAGTATTATGCCTCCATCAGAAAGGATGAATACCAGACTTTTGTAGCAACATGGATGGGACTGGAAGAGATTATGCTGAGTGAAATAAGTCAAGCAGAGAGAGTCAATTATCATATGGTTTCACTTATTTGTGGAGCATAACAGATAACACGGAGGACATGGGGAGATGGAGAGGAGAAGGGAGTTGAGGGAAATTGGGGGGGAGATGAACCATGAGAGACTATGGACTCTGAAAAACAAACTGAGGGTTTTGAAGGGGCGGGGGATGGGAGGTTGGGGGAGCCAGGTGGTGGGTATTGTGGAGGGCACGCATTGCATGGAGCACTGGGTGTGATGTAAAACTATGAACTCTGTTACGCTGAAAAGAAATAAAAAAATAAATAAATAAAGTAAAGAAGAAAAAAAAGAATTAAGAATTCTTTGAAAGTGTCCATCAAATGCCAAACAGGAAATAAAATAAATAACCATGACCTGGATATACTATGATGAAATTTGAAAATGTCTGAACATAAGGGAAAATATAAAACTATTCGTAAAGAAGGTTAACTCAGGAAAAGAACAAATTTTTTTAAAGATTTTATTTATTTATTTGACAGACAGAGATCACAAGTAGGCAGAGAAGCAGGCAGAGAGAGAGGAGGAAGCAGGCTCACTGAGCCACCCAGGTGCCCCGAAAAGAACAAATTTCAAATAGATTCTCTGTGTGCCTGGGTGGCTCAGTGGGTTTAAGCCATTGCCTTCAGCTCAGGTCATGATCCCAGGGTCCTGGGATTGAGCCCCGCATCTGGCTCTCTGCTCAGCAGGAAGCCTGCTTCTCCTCCTCCCCTCTCTCTGCCTGCCTCTCTGCCTACTTGTGATCTCTGTCTGTCAAATAAATAAATAAAATCTTTAAAAAAAAATAGATTCTCTTGACAAAAACATTGTACTCAAGAAGATAATGAAAATGAAGTATTAAAATTTAATTAATGGAGGAAATTATTTTAAACCTACAATGTTATAGTCAGACAAATTTGTATTCAAATAAGTTATGAATATATTCTTACACATGTAAATCCACATTGCTCATAATAAGAACAATTTTAGCTTAAGTATTATGATACTATAAAAACAAATATGTGATCTGTTACAAAATATTTAGGAAGTAAAAGAATACAATACATGAATATTCATAATAAAAACAGACTAAAGTAAATGAAAAGAATAAAAATGAGTATATGGATAAAACTCAGAACTAAATTCCAAGTATTATCTAAATAATGTGAAGAAGCAGAGAAATAAAAAAATACATGAGTGCAAGATTTTTATAAAGAAAGTAAATAATAATTTAAAAATCAATTTGGGAAATAATTCAAATATGTGTGTAGAGTAAGGGGAACACCATAAGAACAACGTATAACATAACCAGTTCTTCATACAACTGTAGTGATAATAGATGTATGTTCATTAAACCTTCCAATTAAAAGACTTTTAAATAGTATTTAAAAACAATACATAATTTTATGTTGTCAATAGTGAGATCTTTTTAACACACAAAAAAAACCCCACAGAGAGCTTGAAAATAGATTGATGGAATAAAGCATAAGAGGTAATTATGGACCCCCCAAGTTTGAGGTTTTTAACTTCACTATCTATAAAAAGAATTATATAATTAATAAATCATTTTAATTTACTGGTTATTAATTATTAATTGACTAATAAATGATAAATTGGTTTATTGTAATAAATTATATTAATAATAAAATTTTATAAAGGAAAAATAATACATACACATAATATATATATAAAACTAGAAGCTATATTCATTACTATTAAATAGGCATATTCTAGCACACCTTAAAATATATCATGATAAATGACAGAAATACAAAGAGAAAGATAAATCAGCATTGCAATTGGTAATTTTAATACACTGTCTCCAGAAGCTGATTAAGTAGACAAAACACACAGATTAAAAAACCTAAACAACTATTCATTAGATTGATTTATTAGATATACTTAGATTTCAATACACACTGTTTATTTCAATACACATTTTTCCAAGAACACAGGAATTCTTACAAAAATTGACTCTGTATCAGGCCAAAATTTAAACCTCAACACCAAAAGATTACTATCTTATATATTACTTTCTAGGACAATAATGCAATAAAGTTAAAATAACCACAGAAGTATATCCTACAATAATTAAGTGGATATTTAAAAAATTATCAGTATGTTAAAAGGAAATATCTTTTAAATAAAAAATAACAAATTTATCATTTTAAACTTAGACAAATAAATACCTAGAAAATTATCAGAAAAAACAGTGTGTGGGTCATGATGGGGGTATGAAAACCAACCATGATTATAAATTACTCATATTAGAAAATACTACATTAATAGTTGAAAACTTTAAAAATATAGATTTAAGGTTTTTTCTTTGTTTAAAGATTTTATTTATTTGAGAGAGAGAGAGATAGAGAGAGAGCATGAGCGGGGAGAGAGGGAGAAGCAGACTCTCTGCTGAGCAAGGAGGCCCATGCAAGGCTCCATCCCAGGACCTTGAGATCACCACCTGATCGGTCAGATTCTCAACCAACTGAGCCACCCAGGTCCCCCTTGCTGAACCAAACTTTAAAGAGAAGGAATTTTTAATTTTTTTTCAAGATTTATTTATTTTAGAGCAAGAGCAAGTGGTGGGGGGGCAGAGGGAGAGAATCAAACAGACTTCCTCCAAGGTGGGGAGCCCCACATGGGGCTCCATCTAATGACCCATGAGATCATGACCTGAGCTGAAGCCAAGAGTTGGTGGCTCAGTCGTTTGAGGTGCCCCAAAACAGAAGGAGATTTGAAATGTGCAATAAACTGCAAAGCTCTTTGATACTTAACCCTTTGCACTAAGGTCCCACGGATTTTCTTCAAAGTACTATTTCTAGAATTTTGTTTGTTTTTCTCATTCTTCAGTATGATTGAGGATGTTGGAACCTGGCCCTGGAGGATAGTTTATTTTTAAACATTAAAAAAATAGCCATCTAGGATCCAAACCCAAATTTTGTATATCTTCCAAATTAACAGGGAAAAAAAAATGAAGGAAAGGGACCATACAGGTCAAGATATGAAATAAACAGTGGATCTCACTTTGCTAGTGTGAAAATAGATAGAAAATTTCCCTTAAGTGATATGACTTTATTTTTTCTTATTTTTTGATATAACTTTAACAAACACAGTGATACATTCCAGAATTATTATGCTATCATCTAGATTATAGATTATTCTACTTCTGGTGTGATACCTGTAGTACAGAATACCTTTACACAAAGCAAATAATGTATGAATAATCAGAAATCCAAAGGAAGATAAATAGCTATAAAATTTAGTATAAATATCATCCCTATTATATGCAACAAAGACATCCAGCTGAGGTCTGGATTAATTTATTTACTGGTTAAGTACTTCCCACTATGTTAATTGATTGACATTGGAAAGTCATGTCACTGATAGAGCCAACAGGCTTGGATTTTTTCTTAGAGATGTACAAAGTATACTCAACATTTTTTTTAATTTTTTTAAAAAATTTTTATTTGTCAGAGAGAGGGAGAGAGCGAGCACAGGCAGACAGAGGCAGAGGGAGAAGCAGGCTCCCCGCTGAGCAAGGAGCCCGATGTGGGACTCGACCCCAGGATGCTGGGACCATGACCTGAGCCAAAGGCAGCCGCTTAACCAACTGAGCCACGCAGGTGCCCCAACATTTTTTTTTAACATAAAGTATTTTATGTTGTAGTGATGCACTCAAATATTAACAACATTTAGTCCATAGTGACTAAATGATCCACAATGACCATAAATATATGAATATGTCAATGGGGATGGTGTAACTAATTTATGAACATGAAATCAGACATGACTAAGAACATCAGATTGATTTTTATTAAATGTACCAACTCATAGTTGGTACCAACTCAATTGGAACTCATAGATCCAAAATGATGTTATTTTCCTTGCCTACATTCACTCACTCATTCACTCTAGGAGGATTATAAACTTAAGTAATTTATATTCTCTTTACAAGCAAAATAAATAAATATATATATATATATATATGGAGATTGACATATACACACCAATGATTCTCTGAGCTTTACAAGCTGTTATTGATCATTTGGATGTTAATAGGAGTTTTGTACATAATGTACTGCCCTGGACACTAAACAGAGGGAAGATAAACCTCTCCTTCAAAATTTGGTTCAGAGCAATGCCAAGGACTTTACACATGCACCAAAAAAGTATGAAAAGTTCCATATACATAATGAGGTTTCTGTGGAGAGGTAAAACTAATTTGGAGTTTTATGGCAGTTTTAGAGTAGATCCTGGGTGAGGATTTCTATTCAGGACAGCCAAGGCCTTCATAATTTGAGCCTCTCACCAGTGACAAAGGAGGGAGCATCCAGGCCTCCCCAGACGTGGGGCAGAGGAGAAAGGGGTCATTGCAGGGCTTGAAATCTGTCAGCCAACAAACATCAAATATGGAGTCGAACTCTTTACTACATGCCCTCTGATTAATTTCAGAAATCCTGACACAAACAACATCAAATGGATTTCTTGAACTTGTTATATACAGTATCACTTAAAAATGCCTACAGTGGGAAATAGTTACTGCTTTTCCCAAATACGTAGAGCCAAGTATGTTTCCTTCACATTTTTTAAAGTTCTAGTGCAGTATAAATGCAAAAGATTAAGTTCAGTTTTCTCCCTTTATAGTAAAACATAAAACCTAAAGGGAATAGGGTGATAAATAAATTATTAGTATTGAGGATAGGGCTAATTTAGAGAGCTCTGTGATTTTTAACAAGTCTCGAGACCTAAGCCTCAGTTTCTCATATCTAATTTGGAAGTAATCTCTGCCAGTACTTACTTCCCCTTATTATATTGAGCTTCAAATATACATGTGAAGCTATTTTAAAAATGTAAATAAAAATGAGGTCATCTTTATACAATTTTAATATACCTATAAATTTGTTAAATGTTCATAAATTATTTTGTTTTCAAAAATTTGGTAGAACTAAGGAAAAAGAACCTAAGAAGAATTTGTTTATTTTGCATTTATTCTACTTTTATTTTGCTTATATTAAATGTAGTCATCAGAGAACAGGTCTACACATATAATAATCAGAAGTATATACCTAGACATTCAGCCCACTGGAACAAGTATGATAGAAGTCTATAAGAGTAGGTAAGTTCACTATAGGTGTTCATTCCTAGTGTTCCAAAAACCAAAAATCAAACCAAAAACAACAACAATAACAACAAAAAATATCAGATCTCAAAAGATAGACTACTCTTATACTGAATCAACACTTAAGATTATCAATAGTTTTGTCATGTCATGGGCTATTTTTAAAATATTTTATTTATTTATTTATTTATTTATTTATTTATTTATTTATTGGAGAGAGAGAAAGGGAGAACAAGCAGGGAGAGCAGCAGAGGGAGAAGCAGAAGCAGGCTTTCTGCTGTGCCGGAAGATCATGGGCTATTCTTGGTTAGTTACTCTAATACTCAAAGGAAAAAGTTTTATAACTTGAAAGAATAGGAAAATTGTGTTTATTTATCCCAAGCTGAATAATTACAATTTTTATATGATTTAAAATATGTAATTGAGTACTATGCAAAGAGGAGACAAGCTGCCTGGGAAGGGAGTATCCAACATGTTTTACTTACTATCCAGAATGTGCTGTTTGACAGGAGCTAAGTTACATACCAGGACAAGTAACTTCCTTTTTTTTTTTCCCCCTAAGATTTTATTTATTTATTTGAAAGAAAGAGAGAGCATGAGCAGAGGGAGAGGCAGAGGGAGAGGGAGAAGCACACTCTCCACTGAGCAGGGAGCCCACATGGAGCTATATCCCAGAATCCTGGGATCATTACCTGAGCTGAAAGCAGACGCTTAGGCGATTGAACCACCCAGGTGCCCCAAGGACAAGTAACTTCTCATAAGACTGCAGCACTCACCTAATAAGCCTTTTATTTGTCCAACTTTGTCCAAATACTTAGATAAAAATGTATTTTTCTGAATTCCATATCTGTGAAACTGTAAAATATAAACTGTAATAACTGCCAACAGGTGCTAAAATAATTTATTGTTTCACTGCTAAAAGAACAAAGTGCTTATTTGGAAATGCTAATACTTAAAAGAATTATTTCAGATATTCTGAAGGTTATGTAGCTTGAGGAGAATCTATTATAACATGTCATCTTATGAAATCATTTCATTTTCATAACACACTTGTACTTAAATACAAAATTTGAATAATTATTATTTGAAAAGCTTAAAATGTTATTATTATATGAATTTTGCTTGCAGTATATGGTTATGGTACACAATGAGTGCTATTGCAAATGTTCTATGCATTTAAACACTCAGTAAAAATATCTGTTCAACTGCTTAAATTACAAGTATAAATAGTATTCAAATATCCATATGTTTATACACTGTATAGTCAGTACATATACTTAAAGTACCTGCATTGTTCTTTCTAAGCATTTCTCCTTATTTTTGAAATTGATTTTCTTTGCAAAGGAAAAACTGAGAAGCTTGCTTGGAGAAAATCTATGCCTTGGGGGCATTTTATAATGAATGACTTGGCTTTTTTTGTGAAAGTGCTTGTACTATTTTGAGAAATGGCTATACAGTAGGATGGTTACCAGCAGTTCGCTTTGTTGTAATTTCTGAAAAGGAGCTTGCTGTGTTTCAGAGAATAATTGATTTTTTAAAATAGTACTCTCTTAGCTAAGGACTTATTTTGTATCATTTTTCTTATTGCTTTCAAAAAACCAGATGTTTAATTACATATTACATAAGTATGCACAATTAAATTACACAGATGTATTTTTCATTTTAGTTTAATATTTTTTAAATTAAGAGAAAATCAAATATTAATGATGAATATCTTTAGCATAGATTAAGATATTCAAGCATTCTCAATTACAAAGTTCCATAAAAAAGGTAATTGAGCATACATGAAGCTATGTGTCACTATTATTATGCAAATATTTGTGAATATTTCCCTGACTACCCAAATCAATTACTGAAAACCAAAGATTTGATCCATAATCCCTTCTGACATTACTGCTTCCTTTTCTTATCTTTTTTTTCTACTACCGTTCTTGTTAGGTTGTTTTCCTACCCCTCTCCCATCAATTTTTCATTCTCTAATTTGTTGTTCAACTGGTAAATCTTCATTTCTGTTGTGCTTTCATCAAACTATATGACAAAAATACAGGAATTAGATCTAAAAACTATTTGCAAGAGAAAAATTGGTTTAATTAGTAAAATGGATATCCATAGAAATCACCAACTCATAGAATTAAAGTAACTCCCTCAGTGTCATCTCTCTTTTCCTGAAGACTTATATTTCCTTTACCCACAGTTGGTAATTTCACTTAACTAATTTTCTATGCTAGCATAGAAAATTTCTATGCTAGCATAGAAAATTTCTATGCTAGCATAGAAAATTAGTTAAGTGAAATTACTCTATCTCCAATAGAGTCCTATCTCTAATAGGAGACTCTATCTCCAATAGAGTCCTAGAAAAATTTTATATTATTTGATTCATCTTTATGGATTTCTTTTCATTATTTTATGATTTCTGTGGGGATTATAGAATTGCTGTTTTTGGTCAAGTTATCCCATGATAAATGAAAATGTTCTCATTTAGTTAACTCTACAATTTATAACAGATGTACTAATTTTTATTTTTAATTTCCACTGGTCTTCACATTACTTCAGAATCTAGTCCAGAATTAGCCCTAATTTGATGGCATGTAATTCGTATTAGGAAGTTATGTGGAATAACTGACAAAAATACTATACATATCTTTAACGTTAAAATATCACAATTCCTGCTTTTAATTACATTTATGGTCCCCAAAATATATTGAGATATTTTACATATTCTACTGTGTCATCTCTTTGACATAGTCTATTTAAGTAATTATATCGTTAATTAGCAAATTATGAGATTACAAGGATCAAAAGTTTTACTCCATTAGCTAATACACATAGGATATTAAAAATCATATACAGAGGGGCACCTGGGTGGTTCAGTTTTGATTAAAGCCTCTGCCTTCAGCTCGGGTCATGATCCTGGGGTCCTGAGATCAAGCCCCATGTCAGGCTCTCTGCTTAGTGGGGAGCCTGCTTCCTCCTCTCTCTCTACCTGCCTCTCTGCCTACTTGTGATCTCTCTTTCTCTGTCAAATAAATAAATAAAATCTTTTAAAAAATCATATATGGAGAGGTCATGGTGGTCCAATTCAGTCTGTGTCGATACAGAGAATGAAGGGTAAAACAGATTAAATGACTTACCTATGATGTTTTAAAATCTACATTAACTTCTATTTTCATGGATAACAAATGAGTAAATATACTTTTCATTTACTTTCATGAATATTTAGAAAAACAAATGAACATTAAGATGCATTTTCATCAAAATTGAGGCTCTGACATTTACATAAATAATTACTACTATCTTACAAAATATATAATTCTAAACATTGTTTTCTGGAAGGTGGTAAATTGTTTTTTCATTCATGATCTTCTTGTATATATAATCCATGCTGGTTTATAAAGATTAAAATATTTTTTTATTTCTCTAGGGATTTATAGTTTTTAGAACATTTTAATTATATACTATTATTTAATGATACATTATCTTTCCCATTCTACAAATGAATATAAACTGCAAAATACTTAAAAAATATAGCTCCAAAACAGGAAATAATAATCAATGTCTCTTATAATCCACCATGATCTCTACAATGCATTATGCACATAAATCAGAAAATATAAGGCATTCTGTTTGTGATTATTAAAATATTAGATATCTTATTTTATAAATATTGCCTGGAAATAAAAGCTTCCACATTTGCTTCTGATTGTTTTCAGTCACCCTTATTTACCACTATAAGTTTTCCACGCTTAGAAGATCGGTACATAAATTAACAGCCTGTAGAACCAAAATTTAACCCTCTTTAAAATAAAATAACATTGGATAATTTGGGAAAGATAGTGGTATAGGAAATGCCAAGAATCTGTTTCCTCACCTAGGGAAAATTGCACTGGTGGGATATGTTTGATGTAAATATGTTGGAATTCTGTAATGTATTGAAGGTTTGCAACTTCCAGAGAGAGACTTGGATGGTAAAGAGTGGTCGATTTGTAATTTCAGTCAATTTCAGTTCTTAGCACAGTAGTGGCTATCCTTCCCCAACCCCCCAGCCCTATGGCAGACATCTGTACATGTACTTCCGGAGCATCCACCACATGGTCTGAAGGAGCTAAGTTGGAGTAAAAGGATCTCATTCTTCAAATATCAGAGATCTGTGCTCTGATCATCAATTGCTGATTCTGGTTACAGAAATGCAAAGAGGCTGGTGGCCATTTTTGATATGTCTCCCCTGTTGTTAATTGTAAGCCTGCCCTTCCTTTGGCTGAAAACACTTGCAGGGAATTTAAAGGGCCAGCACCCTTGCCTCCCCTTTTTATTTATCTCCTTTTCCCCATTTGGGAGCCAAAAATTAAAGACTTAGACATTACAAAAACAACAGCATACATGAAGAAAATTAGAAAATGAACCACGATGTCCTGGAAAAGACCCAGGAAAAACCTGAAAAGACCTTAGATTTATTGGTTGATTATCAGCATAGAAGTGGCCTATAAGAATCAGAAAAATAAAAACAGTATCAAAAAGGAACAAATGATGGGAAAGGCAGAGAATCTAATTTCTAGAGTTACCACATTATTAGATTCAAATGTCTATTTTTCAATAATAACAGCAAAAATCACAAGGAAATAGGAAAAAAACAAAGTAAAAGACAGAAACAGGTAACTATGTCAACGAAGTAAAAGACAGAAACAGGAAACTATGGCATATTCAAAGGCAAAAAAATAAATCAACAGAAACTGTCCTTCAAAAAGCTGTAATGGCAGATTTACTAGACAAATACTTAAAACAAGGGCTTAAATATGCTTGAAGAACTAAAGTAAGGTGAGGAGCAAGTCATAAAAATTATGTATGGATAAATTGAAAAATATCAAGAGGTTGAAAAAAAAAGCCAAAAAAAGTCTCGAGTTGAAATATATAGTAACTGAAATGAAAAATTCACAAGAGAGAATCAAGGGAAAGTTTAAGTTTAAGCAGGCAGAAGAACTGTGAACTTGAAGATAGGACAATGGGGATGATGGAGGTTGTGCAACAGAAAAATAAAAGATTGAAGAAAGGCAAACATAACCTAAGGAACCCTTGAAACCCTGGGCACACTGTTCTTGAATGCTCATAAAGGCAGAGCTCTCTGTGCATTAGTAAACTCTCTGTCTCTATTCTCAATCTCTCTGTGTGGCCCTTGGGCATGCCATGTACCCTCCAGGATTTGTGATTAATTAAACCTTGTTCCTTCCAAGTTTCTTAATGGTTGTTGCTCAGGTGCATCTTGCAATCATAAGAACCACAAAGGCCAGCTGGTCCACAAAATTGGCTCTGGTTGAGGAAACGTCTGTGGGGGCTGCCCCAAGTAGTATGGTCCTGGTGAGCACCTCGCAGTCCTGGCTGATAGCATTAGTAGGAATAGGCTGAGACCAATATTAAAAGCATAGATATGTATGATTTCTCAGACCTCAGTGCAGGAAAACATGCAGGGACATGCAAACTTAATGTTATAATACATGTATAATGTTACAAATTACACATGAACTGATATCATATAAATTTAACATTGACTGCAATAAGTTAAAGTGACATATTATAAATTCAAGAAGGACAATGGAAAAAGAGCTATAATTAGTAAGTCAATTAAGAGATAAAAATGGAAAACCAGAAGCTTCTCAACTAATCCAAAATAGGGAATGAAGAAATTAGGAATACAGAAAGGAATAAATAGAAAACACATCAAAGGTTGATATTTTTAAACTGAACCATATTGAGTATTACTTTATTGATCATTACATTAAATGTAAATTGATAAACTAATTAAAATGTGGAGATTTTCATGGTGGATAAAAAAGAAAAACAATCATCTTTTGTATACAAATTGGTTGAGAAACTTACTCAAGCTTTCTATTAAGCATTAAGATATGCTTTTTTGACTGCTTTTTCAACTAATTACTGAGAAAGGAATGATGGTATCACCAACTACAGTTTGAAATATTTTACTTTCCTTTTATTTGTGTGAGTTTTACTTTCTTTAATTTGACTATATGTTCATAAGTGTATACATATGCATATACACATATTTATACAATTGTTTCTTCTTGATGAATGAACTTTTTAACATTGTAATTTCTTTTCCCAAATATTACTTTGTATAACATTAATAAAGCCCTTTCAGTTTTCTTACCATTATCATTTAGTATTTGCATTTTTTCCATCTCTTCACTTATTTATCTGACTTTTTGTAAACTGGTTTGTTAAAATTTGTTTTATTGATCAACTCTAGTGTTTTGTTTACAGTTTCATTTCACTAGAGTCTCTTTTTTTGTTTAATTTTCAGTATTTATCCCAATAAATTTATTAGATGGAATTTACTGTGGTATTTAAAATTTATATCCCAAGACAAGATGAATAACTTCAACATATAAAAATCTTTTACAAGTAATGAAAATATCTATAAACTGACATTATGTGGAAATGAATGGATTTCTTTAAAAAGAAAAAATATATAAACTATAAGTTATAGGAAAGGAATAACCTTGTTAGTATTAAAATATACAAATTAAGCCATAATGTGATGATATTCTCTCCCTATTTGACTTTAAAGAATGAATACCGAGTAAAGACAGTACTTCAACGAAATGAATAGTCTTTTATACATCTAGCTATATTGATCCCATAGTTCTAGAGCATTAACTGGCAGCATATGCCAAAAGATATAAAATTGAACATGCACTTTATATCAATAATATCCATTTCATGGATCCAAAAAATAAATAAAATAAAATAATAAGGCTTAACCATATTCTTTTATTAATTCTTATACATCAGTGACCTACACATGATTCTTATACAACACTGACCTTATAATTTTTAAGCTTTTAAT
>PISX010036265.1:0-12134 GCA_004024625.1 Mellivora capensis | reverse complement strand
CAAATCCCTCATATTGCCTCTCAACTTCATCATAACAGGGAGATCATATAATTGTCTTTCTCTGATTGACTTATTTCATTAAGCATAATACCCTCTAGTTCCATCCATGTCATCACAAATGGCAAGATTTCATTTCTTTTGATGGCTGCATTGTATTCCATATATATATATATATATATATATATATATATATATATATATTATATTTTCACATTTTCTTTATCAATTCATCTGTTGATGGACATCTAGGTTCTTTCCATAGTTTGGCTATTATGGACATCGCTGCTACAAACATTCAGGTGCACGTGCCCCTTCGGATCACTACATTTGTATCTTTAGGGTAAATACCCAGTGGTACAATTGTTGGGTCATAGGGTAGCTCTATTTTCAACTTTCTGAGGAACCTCCATGCTGTTTTCCAAAGTGGTTATACCAGCTTGCATTCCCACCAAAAGTGTAGGAGGGTTCCCCTTTCTCTGCATCCTCGCCAGCATCTGTCATTTCCTGACTTGTTAATTTTAGCTATTCTGACTGGCGTGAGGTGGTATCTCATTGTGGTTTTGATTTGTATTTCCCTGACACTGAGTGATGTGGAGCAATTTTTCATGTGTCCGTTGGCCATTTGGATCTCTTCTTTGCAGAAATGTCTGTTCATGTCCTCTACCCATTTCTTGATTGGATTCTTTGTTCTTTGGGTGTTGAGTTTGATAAGTTCTTTATAGATTTTGGATAATATCCCTTCATCTGATGTCTTTTGCAAATATCTTCTCCCATTCTGTCAGTTGCCTTTTGGTTTTGTTGACTGTTTCCTTTGCTGAGCAGAAGTTTTGATCTTGATGAAGTACCAATAGTTCATTTTTGCCCTTGCTTCCCTTGCCTTTGACGATGTTCCTAGGAAGAAGTTGCTGCAGGTGAGTTTGAAGAGGTTGCTGCCTGTGTTCTCCTCAAGAATTTTGATGGATTCCTTTCTCACATTGAGGTCCTTCATCCATTTGGAGTCTATTTTTGTGTGTGGTATAAGGAAATGGTGCAGTTTCATTGTTCTGCATGTGGCTGTCCGATTTTCCCAACACCATTTGTTGAAGAGACTGTCTCTTTTCCATTGGACATTCTTTTGTATTTTGTTGAAGATTCGTTGCCCATAGAGTTGAGGGTCCATTTTTTGGGCTCTCTATTCTGTTCCATTGATCTATGTGTCTGTTTTTGTGCCAGTACCATACTGTCTTGATGATGACAGCTTTGTAATAGAGCTTGAAGTCTGGAATTGTGATGCCACCAATCTTGGCTTTCATTTTCAATATTCGTCTGGCTATTCAAGGTCTTTTCTTGTTCCATATAATTTTAGGATTATTTGTCCCATTTCTTTGAAAAAAACAAAAAGGATGGCATTTTGATAGGGATTGCATTAAATGTGTATCTTGCTTTAGGTAGCATAGACATTTTCAGAACATTTGTTCTTCCAATCCATGAACATGGAACATTTTTCCACTTCTTTGTGTCTTCCTCAATTTCTTTTACGAATACTTTATAGTTTTCTGAGTATATATTCTTTGCCTCTTTGGTTAGGTTTATTCCTAGGCATCTTATGGTTTGGGGGTGCAATTATAAATGGGATTGACTCCTTAATTTCTCTTCTTCTGTCTTAATGTTGGTGTATAGAAATGCAACTGATTTCTGTGCATTGATTTTACATCCTGACACTTTAGTGAATTCCTGTACAAATCTGTTCTATCAGATTTGGAGTGAAGTCTCTTGGGTTTTCCACATATAGTATCATATCATCTGCAAAGAGTGATAGTTTGATTTCTTCTTTGCCAATTTGGATGCTTTTAACTTCTTTTTGTTGTCTGATTGCTGAGGCTAGGACTTCTACTACTATGTTGAATAGCAGTGTTGATAATGGACATCCTATGTTCCTGACCTTAGCAGAAAAGCTCTCAGATTTTCTCCATTGAGAATGTTATTTGCAGTGGGTTTTTCATAGATGGCTTTGATGATATTGAGGTGTGTGCCCTCTATCCTTACACTTTGAAGAGTTTTTATCAGGAAAGGATGCTGTACTTTGTCAAATGCTTTTTCAGGATCTATTGAGAGTACCATATGTTTTTTGTTCTTTCTTTTATTAATGTATTGTATCACATTGATTGATTTCTGAATGTTGAAACAACCTTGCAGCCTGGGAATAAATCCCACTTGGTTGCAGTGAATAATCCTATTAAGGTATTTTTGAGTCCTACTGGCTAGTATTAGGTGAGAATTTTTTGCATCCATGTTCATCAGGGGTATTGGTCTGTAATTCTCCTTTTTGATGAGGTCTTTGTCTGGTTTTGGGATCAAGGTAATGCTGGCCTCATAGAATGAGTTTGGAAGTTTTCCTCCCATTTCTATTTTTTGGAACAGTTTCAGGAGAATAGGAATTAATTCTTCTTTAAATGTTTGGTAGAATTTCCCTGGGAAGCCGTCTGGCTCTGGGCTTTTGTTTGTTGGAGATTTTTGATGACTGTTTCAATCTCCTTACTGGTTATGGGTCTGTTCAGGTTTTCAATTTCTTCCTGGTTCATTTGTGGTAGTTTATATGTATCTAGGAATGCATCCATTTCTCCCAGATTGTCAAATTTGCTGACATATAGTTGTTCATAATATGTTCTTATAATTGTTTGTATTTCTTTGGTGTGGGTTGTGATCTCTCCTCTTTCATTCATGATTTTATTAATTTTGGTCCATTCTCTTTTCTTTTTGATAGGTCTGGCCACAGGTTTATCAATCTTATTAATTCTTTCAAAGAACAAGAACCCAGTTTCATTGATTTGTTCTATTGTTTATTTGGTTTCTATTTCATTGATTTCTGCTCAGATCTTTATCATTTCTCTTCTCCTGCTGGGTTTAGGTTTCCTTTGTTGTTCTTTATCCAGCTCCTTTAGGTGTAGAGCTAGGTTGTGTATTTGAGACCTTTCTTGTTTCTTGAGAAAGGCTTGTATCGCTATATATTTTCCTCTCAAGACTGCCTTTGCTGTGACTCACAGCTTTTGAAAGGATGTGTTGTCATTATCACTTGTTTCCATGAATTTTTTCAATTCTTCTTTGATTTCCTGGCTGACCCATTCATTGTTTAGAAGGATGCTCTTTAGTCTCCATGTTTTTGCGATCTTTCCAAAATTCTCTTGTGATTGAGTTCTAGCTTCAGAGCATTGTGGTCTGAAAATATGCAGGGAATGATCCCAATCTTTTGATACTGGTTGAGATCTGATTTGTGACCCAGGATGTGATCTATTCTAGGGAATGTTCCATGTGCACTAGAAAAGAATGTGTATTCTGTTTTTTTGGGATGGAATGTTCTGAATATTTCTATGATGTCCATCTGGTCCAGTGTGTCCTTTAAGGCCTTTATTTCCTTGTTTATCTTTTGCTTGGATGATCTGTCCATTTCAGTGAGGGGAGTGTTAAAGTCCCCTACTATTATTGTATTATTGCAGATGTATTTCTTTGATTTTGTTATTAATTGGTTTATATAGTTGGCTGCTCCCATGTTTTGGTCATAGATATTTAAAATTGTTAGATCCTCTTCTTGGACAGACCCTTTAAATATGATATACGGTCCTTCCTCATCTCTTATTATAGTCTTTGACTTATAATCTAATTGATCTGATATATAGATTGCCACCCCAGCTTTCTTTTGATGTCCATTAGCATGGTAAATTATTTTCCACCCCCCTCACTTTAAATCTGGAGGAGTCTTCAGGTCTAAAACGAGTTTCTTGTACACAGCATGTTGATTGATTCTGTTTTTTAATCCATTCTGACACCCTGTGTCTTTTGATTGGGGCATTTAGCCCATTAACATTCAGGGTAACTATTGAGAGATATGAATTTAGTGCCATTGTATTGGCTGTAGGGTGACTATTACTGTATATTGTCTCTGTTCCTTTCTGGTCTACTACTTTTAGGCTCCCTCTTTGCTTAAAGGACCACTTTGAAAATTTCCTGTAGAGCTGGTTTGGTGTTTGCAAATTCTTTTAGTTTTTGTTTGTCCTGGAAGCTTTTTATCTCTCCTTCTATTTTCAATGCTAGCCTAGATGGATATAGTATTCTTGGCTGCATGTTTTTCTCATTCAGTGCTCTGAATATATCATGCCAGTTCTTTCTGGCTTGCCAGGTCTCTGTGGATAAGTCTGCTGCCAACCTAATATTTTTACCATTGTATTTTACAGACCTCTTTTCCCAGGCTGCTTTCAGGATTTTCTCTTTGTCACTAAGACTTGTAAATTTTACTATTAGATGACAGGGTGTGGACCTATTCTTACTGATTTTGAGGGGGGTTTTCTGTGCTCTCTGGATTTTGATGCTTGTTCCTTTTGCCATGTTAGGGAAATTCTCTACAATAATTCTCTCCAATATACCTTCTGCTTCCCTCTCTCTTTCTTCTTCTGGAATCCCAATTATTCTAATGTTTCATCTTATGGTATCACTTATCTCTTGAATTCTCCCCTTGAGTTCCAATAGTTGTTTGTCTCTCTTGCTCATCTTCTTTATTCTCTGTAATTTGGTCTTCTATATCATTCATTCTTACTTCTGCCTCATTTATCCTAGCAGTAAGAGCCTCCATTTTTGATTGCACCTCATTAATAGCTTTTTTGTTTCAGCTTGGTTAGACTTTAGTCCTTTTATTTCTTCAGAAAGGACTTTTATTTCTCCAGACACAGTTTCTTTAATATCTTCCATGCCTTTTCAAGCCCACCTAATGCGTTGAGAACCGTCATTTGGACATACTATCAATGTCTGTATTAATTAGGTCCCTAGCCTTCGGTACTGCCTCTTGTTCTTTTTTTTTGTGGTGAGTTCTTCCACTTTGTCATTTTATTCAGATAAGAATATATGAAGGAGAGAATAACATAGTAAAAAGGGTGGCAAAGACCCCAGGAAAATGTGCTTTAACCAAATCAGAAGAGACCCCAAATAGTGGAGGGAAAAAGAGGGTAAAAAGGGGTTCAGAAAAAAAAAAGAAAGAAAAAATAAAAAAGAAAAAAATATATATTAGACTGGTGAAGAGAACAGAGTCATCCACTTAATTTTGGGAGTATTTTGGTCTCTTAGAAGGAACTACCTTTGAAAATTTTAAAGAATGAAAAACATACACACACACACACACACACACACACACACAATAAGGGTAAACATGATGAAGGGATGGAACATGACTATAAAGATGAAAATTTTTATAAAAAAATTCTAAAAAAGGAGTTGATAAGATAAGTTGGTTGGGAAAATAAAGAAAAAGAAAGTGGAGAGAATTTGTTCAGCCTGGAGACTAGAACAAAGCCCTGTACTAGACTTAGGGTGTATTTTGATCTATTAGAAGAAGTTGTATCCCAAATTTTTTTAGAAGAAAAAACCCTATGTGCATATAAAAATAAAGTTAGATACAATGAAGAATAAAATATGACTATAAAAATGAAGGTTTAAAAAGTTTTTTTAATGAAAGGTATTGTTAAGATAAACTAGCTCAAAAACGTTAAAAGAGGAAAGAGTAAAAGTTAAAAAAATAGCATAAGAAAAAAATAAAATTAAAGAAATTAATTAACTTTGCAAGACTAAAAAATCATGGAGAGAAAGCCATGAATTCCATGGTTTGCTTTCTCCTCCTCTGGAATTCCACTGTTCTCCTTGGTAAGTGAGCTTGGTCTTGGCTGGATTTCTTGATGATCTTCTGGGGAAGGGGCCTGTTGTAGTCATTCTCAAGTGTCTTTGCCCAAGGTGGAATTACACAGCCCTTACCAGGGGCTGGGCTAAGTAATCTGCTCGGGTTTGCTTTCAGGAGCTTTTGTTCCCCGAATGCTTTCCATAGAGTTCTGGAGGACAAGAATGAAAATGGCAGCCTCCCAATTTCTGGACCAGAGGAGCCAAGAGCTTGGGGCCCAATTCCTCAGTGCACCATTGGATAAAAGTGCTCAATCACTCCTATCTCCCTGACCTTCAGCCATGCTCTGAGCTCACCCAGCCTGTGACCAAGCGTCTCTGTCTCTGGCACACAGCCCCACCTGAGTTTCCAAACCCAGCAGATCCCTGTACTCTTCCAGGGGGGTCTCCCCAGATCTTGTGGGGTCCTTACTCAAAGAGCAGTGGCCTAACTGTGTCACAGATCATAGTTTAAGGTAATCCCAAGTTGAGAGATCACTCCTTGGCTCCATCTCTGTAGCTCGCTTCCCCACTCTAATACCTGTGAGCTCTGTGACACTCAGGCACCCCCGATCCTTCTGTGACCCCACGTGACCTGTGACCACATTGTCCCTGTGTGGGCTTCACCCCAGCTTAGCTACTGGAGTGATGTCCCTCAGTGGAGCAGACTTTTAAAAGTTCTGATTTTGTGCTCTGTTGCTCCCCCTGATTGCCAGGAGCCAGCCCCTCCCCCTGCGGTCTATCTTCCCTTCGCTTTGGATTCACTTCTCTGTATGTCCTACCTTTCAGGAAGTGGCCGATTTTCTGTTTCTGTTTTCTGCTCTTCTTCTCTTCAAACTCCTGTTGGATTTGTAGGTGTTCAGAATGGTTTGATAAACTATCTAGCTGATCTCCTGTTACCTGATGTCAACTCATACTGATACTCCACTGCCATTTTGACTCCTCCCCCACTGACTTGTTTTTAATCTTTATTGTTTTGCTTTTTCTATTTCTCCACATACATAGAAGTAAACCTCAGATTCTTTTCTGACTTACAATAATTATTTAAGATTCTTTTATGTTTTTCTTGGGCTCAGTAGTTCAGTTTTGGGGGTACCTGGGTGGCTGAGTCAGTTAGGTATCTGCCTTCTGCTTGGTTAGTGATCCCAGGGTCCTGAGATTGAGCCCCCATTGGGCTCCCTGCCCCATGGGGTGCCTACTTCTCCCTCCTCCTCTGCCTGTGCCTCTCTCTCTCTCTCTGTTTCTCATGAATAAATAAAGAAAATATTTTAAAAAATAACACATTTTTCTTTTTGATGAATAATATGTCCTTATGGATGACCACAGTTTGGTATCCATTCACTTGTAGAAGGAGATATTGGTTGCTTCTAGTTAAGGTAATTATGAATAAAGCTATTGTTAATCTTTTACAAAGCTTATTGAGGACATAAACACTCAATCTGTCCAGTAAATACCTATTGGTGTCATTCTTGGAGTATAGAATAAGACAATGTTTAACTTTTTAAGAAACTCTAAAATTGTTTTTCAAAGTGACTGTACCATTTTGATTTTGACCAGCAATGAATGAGGGTTTTTGTTTTACTACATCTTCACCAGCAATTGGTATTGTTTTTAAACTTAATCCTTTTTACAGGTTTGTAGTGTCATCTTGAAACTGTTTATTTATTTATTTATTTATTTATTTGACGAGAGAGATCACAAGTAGGCAGAGAGGCAGGCAAAGAGAGAGAAGAGGAAGCAGGCTCCCCACTGAGCAGAGAGCCCAATGCGGGGCTCGATCCCAGGACCCTGGGATCATGACCTGAGCCGAAGGCAGAGGCTTTAACCCACTGAGCCACCCAGGCGCCCCTTGAAACTGTTTTAATTTATATTTTCCTAATGATAAATTACATGAAGCATCCTTCTCATCCTTCTCTGAGACTGTTTTAATTTATATTTTCCTAATGATAAATTACATGAAGCATCCTTCTCTGTTTGTTTTCTATCTATCATCTATCTATCTATCTATCTATCTACCATCTATCTAATATATCATCTACCTATCCATCTATCATCTATCTAATCTATCTTCATTGATAGGTAGCCATTCAGATCTTTAACCTATTTTTTAATTGATTTTTAAATTTCTTATTGTATTTTTTTTAAGATTTTATTTATTTGACAGACGGAGATTACAAGTAGGCAGAGAGGCAGACAGAGAGGGGGATGCAGGCTCCCTGCAGGGAGCCTGATGCGGGGCTTGATCCCAGGACCCTGGGATCATGACCTGAGCCTAAGGCAGAGGCTTTAACCCACTGAGCCACCCAGGTGCCCCAATTTCTTATTGTATTTTAACTGTCCTTATTATTATATTTTAGATGCATGTCCTTTACTTAATATGTAATCTGCTAATATTTCCTCTCAGTAAGTGACTTGTCTTTTCTGTCTAGTAACAGTGACTTTCACAGTGTAAAACTTTTAACTTTGATAAAAACTTTAATTTTTCTTTCTTTTTTGGAATGTGCTTTAGTTAGAAACTTATCACCAAATCCAAAATTGTCTTGAATTTGTTTTATTCTGAGTTATATGGTTTTTAATTTTACATTTAATTCTAAAATCCATTTCAAGTTAACTTTTTTTATAAAATGTAAAGTCTGGATTTAGTTTTATTTTTGTGTATATGGATGTGCAATTGTTCAACACGGTTGAAAAGATTATCTTTTCTTCACTGAATTTCTTTAGTGGTTGGTCAAAAATTAGTTGACTACATATTTTGGTCTATTTCTGAGTTTCTTCTATTTTCCTATCATTTCACTAATGCATTAATTTTTTTATATATGTTTTTATATACTTGTTTGTGTATGAAATCAAGAGATAAAGAAAGAAATACTTTCCTTTAGTTCAAAACCAGCAAACTGTATTATCATGCACTATAACTCAATATGTAGAGTATGAGTTTCTACATTATATTTCTCACTAAACACTGACATTTGAGATAAATACAAGTTATTTCCTAAGGTCATGCCATGCATAGAATAAGCTACACAGTAGTTAAAGAACAAAACTAGGAAATAGTTTCTTCTATTAGAGAAATTGTTGAACAATGAATGCCTCAAATAAGATCTCTAAAATTACAAAAGGGCACTCAGCAAATTGCAGTATCTTAAAAAGAGAATAAAATTTGTTAGTAAATGAAGATAAAATATATCTTCAGTGACTAGAATTTACATGAGATTTTCTATTGGTGCTGCTACTATGAGGCATTAAGGGAAAGGGAGCTTGATATTTATGTTTTTCAGGAATTTTAGAGATAACAACTTTGCCAACTATAAGTCTTTAGAAGAGTTAAGTAAGGGGTCTTACTTCTACAATGTCTCTTCTGTAGCTGATGCACAGGGATGATGTTATGCTGTTTTGGTTTGAGGACACTCACTGTGGGTGTGTTGCTGATGGGATACAGATGATAAAATTGGGGCTGCTGTGAGCAGCAGTACCTTATGCATGGTGAGCTGAAAGAAAGTGAAGTAATACATCTTCAAATGCATTTTATTTGGCCCTTGACTGTAACTGACAATAAAAAGGACTATGAGCTGATCTCAAAAGTACATGTCCTTCTTCTAGTCACATAGTAAAGAAACAGGATCCAAAAAAGTCAGTAATTCCCGGATAATGTCTATCAACAATCTGAAAGATTTCTATCCTGATGTAAGCAGCCAGTAAAAAGAAAAAAAAAAGGAATGAAAAAGAAAGAAAGGAAGAAAGAAAAAAAGAAAGAAAGAAAGAAAGAAAGAAAGAAAGAAAGAAAGAAAGAAAGAAAGAAAAGAAAAGAAATCCAATGCAGAGAAAGCCCAAGCTTTAAGAACTGTGCTTTGTCTCCTGGTCTGCTTTTATTTATCATCTACTTATGAAACAGACATTTAGCAATTAGTGATCTGATCCTGGTCAGCTGCAGTTTATAACCAATATCTTGATGCATTTGTCAGTGATGCCTCCATTTATATTCAAAAATATTTTCACATATGAAAAATATACCATGGTCATACCACCAATATTTTCAACTGACTAGATTTTTAAGATGTCATTTTAATGTCTTTTCTAGACCATAAGCAAAAACAGTTTTTTAAAAAAGTGATTTTAGTTTCTGTTTCTGTATAATCTTCATTTATTCATCAAAAGTATTTCATAAGCAATAGTAAGCAAAATCAGGAAAACAATGCATAAACAAAATGATAAGTTTAATAAAAACTAGGTACTTTAAAAAAGAACCAAACAGAAATCCTGAAACTAAAGAATACAATGACAGGTCTGAAAAATTCAAAAGAGAACTTCAACAAAAGAGTTCATCATTCAGAAGAAAAAAAACAGACAAACTTCAAGAAAAGTAATTTGAAATTAGTCCATTAGGAAAACAAAAAGGAAAATGAAAGAAAAAGAGTAGAGAAAAATTATCAATTATGTGAATTATGGGAAAACATCATGCAAGTGAACATTCAAGTCATGGGAGTACCAGAGGAAAAGAGAGAGAAAAAGGGCAGAAAGACTATATAAAGAAATAATAGATCAATGCTTCATAAGTCATGGAGAAATATGAACATATAGGTAAAGGAAGGCCATATAAACTTTAGCAATATCAACCCAAAGAAAATTACTCTGAGAGACATGTAATAAAATTGTCAAAGAGTCAAAGAAGAAAGAAACATTTTGAAGCAGCAGTAGAAAAACAACTCATCAAGGGAACTTCCATAAAGCTATCAGTGTATTTCTCTGCAGAAACCTTGTGGGCCAGAGGGAGTGGGATGATATTTGCAAAATACTGAAAGGAAAATTAAGAAAAACAAACAAACAAACAAACAAACAAACAGAGCAAAACCTGTCAACCAAGAGTAGTACACCCAATAAAGCTCACCTTTAGAAATGAGAGACAAAGACATTCCTAATCAAACAAAAACTAAAAAAAGTTAATCAATAACTGCTCATTATAATAAATGCTAAAGAGATTTCTGTAAGTTGAAATGATGCTAAGTAACTACATGAAACATATAAAAAGATAAAACTCACTGGTAAATGTATATATATAGTCAAATTCAGAATACTGTAATGCTGTAATGGTGTTGTATAGATCAATTGTATCTCTAGCATAAAAGTTAAGAAACAATCATATTAAAATAATTATAGTTACAATAATTTGTTAACAGATGCACTATATGAAAAGGTGTAAAGTGTAAGATCACTAGCACAAAATATGAAGAGAAGAAAAGTCAAAGTTTTGTTTTTATATGCAATTAAATGAAAGTTAAAATCAACCTAATACAAATCTTTATTTCTATAAGATATTTTATGTAAGCCTACTCATAGACAGAAATAAAAAAAAACTAATATAATTATGCAAAAGATAAGGAGAGATCGATCAATCAGAAAGGAACACAGTAAGAAAGACTAAAGGAAAACTGTCAAAAACAATTAAAAAATGAAAACAGTAAGTCCTTACTTATCAATAATTATCTATATTTATCAATTATTTTTATCAATAATTATCAATAATTACTTCAAAATTAAATGTATAACTCCATAAAAGTAAGTGGATAACTCCATAAAAAGACAAAGTGCCTGGATAGATAAAAGAACAAGATTCAATAATATGCTGCCCATAACAGACTTAAGCTTTAAAACCACACATAGGTTGGAAATGAAAGATGGAAAAACATATCCCATGCAAATGGAGCCTGATGGTGGGTATTAAGGAGGGCACATATTGCATGGAGCACTGGGTGTTGTACATAAACAATGAATCTTGAAACACTGCATCAAAAAACTAATGACGTATTTATGGTGACTAACATAATAACACAATAAAAAATGGTAACCAAAAGAAAGCAGAAGTAGTTATATTTTTATCCAATAAAATAGAATTTTAGTAAGAATCAGTGACACGAGACAAAGATGATCATTATATAGTGACAAAGGGGTCAATTCATCAAGAGGATACATGATAAATGATAAATGATAAATATATATGCACCCATCATTAGGGCACTTAATGTTTTTTTTTTAAATATTTTTAATATTTTTTAATTTCTTTTCAGCATAACCGAATTCATAGTTTTACACCACACCCAGTGCTCCATGCAATGTGTGCCCTCCATAATACCCACCACCAGGCTCCCCCAACCCCCGCCCCTTCAAAACCCTCAGGTTATTTTTCAGAGTCCATAGTCTCTCATGGTTCATATCCCCCCCAATTTCCCTCAACTCCCTTCTCCTCTCCATCTCCCCATGTCCTCTGTGTTATTTGTTATGCTCCGCAAATAAGTGAAACCATATGATAATTGACTCTCTCTGCTTGACTTATTTCACTCAGCATCATCTCTTCCAGTCCCGTCCATGTTGCTACAAAAGTCAGGTATTCATCCTTTCTGATGGAGGCATAATACTCCATAGTGTATATGGACCACATCTTCTTTATCCATTCGTCTGTTGAAGGG
>PISX010036263.1:0-12133 GCA_004024625.1 Mellivora capensis | reverse complement strand
TCAGAAAACTATAAAGTACTCATGAAAGAAATTGAGGAAGACACAAAGAAATGGAAAAATGTTCCATGCTCCTGGATTGGAAGAACAAATATTGTGAAAATGTCTATGCTACCTAAAGCAATCTACACATTTAATGCAATCCCTATCAAAATCCCACCCATTTTTTTCAAAGAAATGGAACAAATAATTCTAAAATTTACATGGAACCAGAAAAGACCTCGAATAGCCAAAGGAATATTGCTGGAGGCTCTATTGATCAGAGCTATGGCTTTTGCCACTACTCCTGCTAAGGCAATGACTACTGACCACTTGTTCCTCCTTCCCTAATAGACACACATACACATACAGAGGCAGACTGAGTCCAAAGAATCTTGTCACTAATCTCTGAGCTGGCATTTCCCTGGATGTGGCCCCATTCCATCAGTGGTGGGTTTTGTTTTTTTGTTTGCTGACACTTTCTACCCTCCCCCCATAGTGCTCTCACCACCACCACCACCACCAACATTTCAGACACTTTGATACTCAGCATAAGAAAGCCAGTGTCATGAAGCCTCAGGTGGGGCAGTCACCTAAGGGATTTGCTAGATTTGCTTGTCATAATCTCTGTGGAATCTGATTCAATTCATGACATGGACATCCAAGACTAACAAGGAATTCTATGCCTGACAGAGCCCATAGAGAGTGAACACCATGGTGGCTTGTATGGAGGATGTTACAGTCCTCCAGGGGCTGTTCATCCCAGTCAAACTGGAATAGAGGGCTTTCCATTCAGAAACCCAAGTGTATTGGTCCCCAGAGTCCCCCATTCCCATCAAAACCATCCACTGATGTCATTCTTTCAAGACTGGAAAGGAGAGGCCAATGCCCTCCAATGGGGACAGAAGTCACTGAGGTTGGGACTTGGACTCCGGCTCCACCCATTCTTAACAGGGACTTTGAGCACCTCTTACCTTTTCTGAAAAATGAGAGAATTGTATCTACCTTATAAAATTGATTGCGTGGATAAATTTAAAACACCCAGGGCAGTGGCTGCCACATAATTGGGCCTCAATAAATAATAGCTGCTATTTTTATTTCTCAGGTGCTCTCTGGGATAATATGCATTATTAGGGTAGAACGGTAGGAGAAAAGCAGCAGTGGTTTCCTGCACTGCAGGTCACTTGATCTTGCCATCTGGCACAATGAGAAATGTCCTATTTAATTTGTGAAAACTGCCTCATATCTCAGGCTACACCCAGGTTACCCTGGTGGGTGTTGGGATTTTTCAGGTAGGGCTGTGGTTTAACATGCCTGGAGTACATTCAGGTGAAATCCTTTGGGTCTGCCTTGAGGTTCTTTTGGAGAAGGAATCCGCAACCTTTTCCCATGAGAGCTGAACATATATTGGGCTTAGGGTACAGTGGGGTACAGTAGTCTAGGTCTGCCTAGCCCAAGGTGACATGATCGCAGCACTACCATGGTGGCCAACATCCAGTGGGACCTCTGAAGGAGAGGGGACTACAATTTCTCAGGCTCTGAGCATTCAAGATGAGTTGACCTTAATCCCTTAAATGGGCCTCACCAGAGAGTAAAGGGGGAAAGACTGTTGACTTCATTCTTCTAGAAAGATTGGCCCATTCTGCAAGTTTGCACTGGATAGATTCAGAGGGAATTCATAAATAATCCAGGCTATACTCAGTGTCTTGGGAGAATGTAGACCTGGGGAAAGGGTATGCATTTCCTCTCTAGAGCTCTGAGGACACTGATAACCCCAAATGTACCCCAGGACCTTCCACTGCTCTCCCTGACATAAATGCTCCAATCTAGCCAGATGGACAAATCACAGTTGTCTCCTGGAAGGATGGACTGAGAAGTGATTCATTGTCTACCATTATCCCAGAGGATATAAAATCTTATATGACTCTCTGGATCCATGCAATCCAACCTACCTGAAAATAAAATCTTGGTATCCTCAAGCTGAGGTTGGGTATGGTCCTGTCCCATATTCATATATACCTCAGATCAGGAGTTGATGCCTAATTTCCCTGCAAAGACAGAGTTAGAATGGTGGAAGGAAAGACACTCAAATCTTTGAGGAAGACATTTTAATTAGGTTCTTAATTCTAGCTCTGTCACTTAGTAGCCAAGTAGCCTTCATTAAGCCACTTAACCCCTGGAGCCCCAGTTATTTCTTTGGATTGTTGGAGAATCAAGAAAGATCACATTGATTATAGAAAAACTGCAGAAACTCTTAATGTCCTATCTAGGCATAAAGGATTATCAGTCCAGAGTAATTGAATTGAATTAGGCTAAAGGGAGATGGGAACAGACAAGATATTTTCAGTTCTGATATTCTTCATGTAATCTTAAGAGACATTTGGTCAATCATGGAAGATGTATATGGCTAGAATGGCTCTGGGCATCAGATCTTCTCCCAGCAATGTTTTCTACCTTTTTTAGGCTACTGGACAAGAAATTCACTTAATGCATTAAAAATATTTATGTGTATACAAAAGTATAGGCTTTTGTATGTGTAGGCGTTATTTTAAGCACTGTTAGAGCTAAAGAATGAGGGCGCCTGGGTGGCTCAGTTGGTTGAGCGACTGCCTTCGGCTCAGGTCATGATCCCGGACTTCCAGGATCGAGTCCCACATCGGGCTCCCAGCTCCTTGGGGAGTCTGCTTTTCCCTCTGACCTTCTCTCTCATGCTCTCTCTCACTCATTCTCCCTCAAATAAATAAATAAAATCTTTAAAAAAAATCTTTAGAGCTAAAGAATGAAAGAAGACACAGATATTGCCTGTATAGAGTATACCTCGGTTGAAGAAATATAACATGGACCTAAACATGATTAATACAGTGGGTGTAAGTGCTGTGAGAGCAAAGGATTCTGGGATCTAGTGGGAAATGATCACTCTTGGTGAAGGAGTAGTGTGGTGGAATATGGATCAGTGGGATCTCCACTGACTCAGCATTGAGATTGCTGGTGAATTAAGACTTCCCCAGCCCAACTTCTGGCTGGGAGACCCCAGTGGAGGCACCAGCCTGGGTTTGAAAAGTGCTTTAACATGATCATTCAGGGGATACCTGGGATGGGTAAGACATCATGTAGGAACTATTATGTGAACAGGGTATCGAGTCATTGGCAAAAAGCCAAGTTTAATGAGCTAATCCTACAGAGAATTCTCGCTCTGTACAATATTTGTGCTTGATGTTGAAGGGTGGGTGGGATTTACATGGGGATGTCAGGAAAAGGTGATGAAGCTGTGTGCCCAACCATGCTCTATATTCTCTGGTCATGATGGGGAAAAGATGAGGGAGTGGCCGGGAACTCAGTTCCTAATCACTCAAGGATCCTGAAGACCCAAATCTTGTCATGCTATGTATCTCCTTCCTCTGACTCCACACCTTTATTTAGGGTAGGTGTGGAGAATTGTAATTTCTGGATCATACTGTATGAATATTTAATTTTTTTAATGGACATTGCCAAATTGTCTTGTGGAATACCATTTCATACTTGATAAGCATATGAGAATGCCAGTTGCCTTGTGCCCTGACATGAGATACTGTCAAAAGAAATATTTACTTGGGGGCACCTGGGTGGCTCAGTGGGTTAAGTTCAGGTCATGATCCCAGGGTCCTGGCATCAAGCCCCAAATCAGGCTCTCTCTTCAGCAGGGAGCTTGCTTCCCTCTCTCTCTGCCTGCCTCCCTGCCTACTTGTGATTTCTCTCTCTGTCAAATAAATAAAATCTTAAAAAAAAGAAATATTTACCAACCTGCTAAGTGAAAAATGATACTGAATTTTTAAAAAGATTTGTATTTCCTTGATTACTAGTGAGTTTGAATACTTATAGGACATTTGTATTTCCTCTTTATGAACTGCTTGTTTATGTTATTTACTCAGTTTTAAAGATCAGATTTGCATAGATGATGATGGGAATAACTCCGGGAGTTGTGTGATACAGGAGATCTGGTTGTTTCTCTTCTGGTCAATATGTAGGACGTTCTTACATATTCTGATGGCAATTCTTTGTCTCTTATAGATGTTTCAATATTCTCTAGAGTTTTGTGTATGCTGGATTTTTTTCTTTTTAAGTATAGTTGACAATATACATTTGTTTCAGGTATATAACACAGTGGTTTGACAACTGTATATGTTATGTTCACCGCAACTGTAGCTACCATCTGTCACCATAAGATACTATTGCGATGCCATTGACCGTATGCCTTATGCTGTGTCTTTCATCCTAGTGACTTACTTATTCCATAACTAGAACCCACCCCCCTTCACCTATTTTTGCTCAACCCCTACCACCTCCTCTCTGGCAATCACCATTTTTCTGTATTTATGGATCTGTTTCTGAGTTCTTTGTGTATTCCTTTGTTTTAATTTTTTAGATTCTGCATATAAGGGAAATCATATGGTAATTGTCTTTTTCTGACTTAATTCTCTTGGCATAATACCTTCTATGTTCATCCATGTCACAAATGGCAAAATCTCATTCCTTTTCGTGGCTAAGTAACAATCCATTGTTTAGCACATCTTTATTCATCTGTCAATGAATGCTTAGTTTGTTTCCATTTCTTGGCTTTTATAAATAATTCTGCAATACACATAGGGGTGCATATATCTTTTCAAATTAGTGGGGTTTATTAATTTGTGTAAATACCCAGTAGTGGAATTATTGTATTGTATGATATTTCTATTTCTGATTTTTTGAGGAAACTCCATATTGCTTTTCACAGTAGCTGCCCCATTTCTCCACATCTCTCTAACACTTACTATTTCTTTTTGATACTAGCTATTCCAACAGGTGTAAGGTGATATCTCATTGTGGTTTTGCTTTTCATTTCCCTGTGATGAGTGATGTTGAGCATCTTTACATGTGTCTGTTGTCTTCTTGGGGAAATGTTTATTCAGGTCCTCTGCCCTTCTTTATTTGGGTTATTTGGGATTTTTGGTGTTGGGTTGTAAAAGTTCTTTATATATTTGGCTATTAATCCATTATTAGGTAAATCATTTGCAATCATTCTCTCTCATTCAGTAGGTTGCTTTTTTGTTTGCTGATGGTTTCCTTCACTGTGCAAAATTTTTTTTATTTTGGCATGGTCCCAACAGTTTATTTTTGCTTTTGTTTCCCTTGCCTGAGGAGACAGATCTAGAAAAATGTTCCTAAGACCAATGTCAAAGATAACACTGCCTATGTTCTCTTCTGGGAGTTTTAGGGTTTCAGATCTCACATTTAGGTCTCTAACCCATTTTGAATTTTTTTTTTGTATGGTATAAGAAAGTGGTCCTGTTTCATTCTTTTGCATGGAGCTGTCCAGTTTCCCAGCATCATTTACTGAAACAACTGTGTTTTCCCCATTGTATATTCTTGCTTTGTTATAGATTAATTGACCATGTAAATGTGGGTTTATTTCTGGGTTTTCTATTCTGTTCTATTGATTTATATGTTTATTTTTATGCCAGGACCATACTGTTTTGGTTACTACAGTTTTGAGGTACACCTTGAAGTCTGGGATTGCGATTCCTCCAGCTTTGTTCGTGTTCCATAAGTTGCTTTGATATTTGGGGTCTTTTGTGGTTCTGTACAAATACTAAGATTATTTGCTCTATCTCTGTGAAAAATGTTGTTGGTACTTTGACATAGATTGCATTGAATCTGTAAATTACTTTGGGAATTTTAACAATATTGATTTTTCTAAGATATTTTAATTTTGAAATAATCAGATATATTCTTTTATTGATGGATTTTTTGTATTTTTGATCTTTTTAGAAAATCCCCAAACCATGGATGTGTTCTGTTTTCCCTAAATCCTTTATAGTTTCGAAACATTTTAAGCTATGTAAACCATATAGAATTTCTACTTTTCACTGGTCAGAGGCAATGAGTAAAATTTGTTTCCAAATTGTCTCCCTAAACCATTTGTTGAATGGTCCCATGGTTTCCCAGTCATTTGACATGCTTTTCTTTAATGTATCCTAAGTTTCCATATATATAAGTGTCTGTTTATGGACACTACTCTGAGACTTTGATCTATTTATCTGGTCTGTGCAAATGTCACACCTCTTTAATTACTAGAACTTTTTTTGACACGTTAACTTTTGAGAAGGCTATTCTTCCTGTATTGTTCTTTTTTATTTTTATTTTGAGAATTACCATAGCTGTTCTTGAGCATTCCATCTGAGTTTTGCAATCAGTTTGTGAATTTCCATAGAAACGCCTGTTGATATTTTCCTGAGGATTGCATTGAAATTATTTAGGGAGAAATTTCATTTTTCAAACATTTAGCCATCCAATTTTGGAATATGCCAATGCCCTTTATTTTTGAGTTATTACCTTTGTCTATGAAAATGGTTTCACAGTTTTTTTTTAATAACTAGTGCACCTTTCTGTTAGGCATTTTTATAGGTTATGAATGCTGATTTCATAAAGGAGACTGCATCATTATTGTGGTTATGAAGTATGAAGTAATAAGCCTGCATACACGAACTGGGTTGAGTATAGCCTTTTCTGTAGCTGTGATTTTGTGTTTTGCTTGTTTAGAAATTTGAAAGTGAACAGGAAACTTATATCCACCAGTGCTCAAGCAACAGCACTATGTCTCTACACCCAGTATACTCTAGACAGAATATGTGCAGATTTTTATCAGTAAAGGATGATCATGAATCTGAGCCTACACAAGCAGAGAAGTGATGAGGGACATCAACTCCCCCCATTACTAACACACACAACATGTAACTACCGATGATTTAATCACCAAGAGGAGCCATCCGCTCACATTAGTCTAGAATGACCTTGTATTTTCTCTCCCCACCCCCGCCGATATAAGAATCTTTATAATACCCAAAGCTTCAGTTTCTGGTAAATACTTAGAAAGATCATTATATGGTCTTCAAAAGAGTTGAGGATAATACCAACTTGGCTGCGCTTCACCTTTAGTCTTACAGGTTAGATAATTAATGAATTTGGTTTGACGGTACATTTCAGTGCAGCTTTTCAAAACTAACTTGGTGTAGACTTGGAGGACATTTTCAGCTGTGCAGTAAAATATTGGATATGCCCATTTTTACTTCTGCAAGAGTTCTGTATGAACATTTCTTTCCATGTATGAAAATGTAAAAGTGATTGATTGAACCGCTCTTCCACACCAGTAGAAGCTTGTTACCCTCTCTGACAACCATCTCAGAACTCAATAACCAGATGGTTATATTTTCCTCTGTGATTACTGGGAAAGACACTTTTCCTCTTCTGGGTTTTTTTTTTTTCCCCCAGTGTTAATATCAAGTTTTATGCCTTTCTTATCTCTACTTCACAGACATGTATTAAGTGCCTAAGAACTACACCAGTGTAGATTGCCACCCAAAGTCAAAAATGATGAGCTGTATATAAATTAATTTACCTAACAGATACTAATAACAGATACTAATTGAGACTTCAGAGTGATAAATACTAGGCAAAGATTTAGAAATGAGAACGTATACCTGTGGGTCGTAACTATAGGAACAATTAGGGTAACGAACATTGGGACAAAGGAATTCCTTTATCATTCAGGGTCGCACATTCGGGCCCCACTATCATTACTAAGCTATGGAATTTATGTGAATTAAGCAGTTTTTAAACTCTTTTAAAAATTCTTTTGATTTGGATCAGCATATGACAATTAGATACTTGGAGAGTTTAAGGAACAAAGAACTATTTAAATTTCTGAAGTGACCGCATTATATTATATTCTTTGCCCATTATTTAAAATAAAATTCTCAACCAGGGTACATAGCATCCAGTTGAAATGTTTGTTGAATTGACTTTATCAAGAGAATACTACATCTTTTAAAGATCTATTTTTGCACAAAGATTGAGAGGATTGGTGTCTATATGTGTGGTTTATAAAACCTTCAAGAGTCCCAGCTTCTCAGAAGTACGTGGTGTTTATAAGGGTTGAATGCACGCTGATTTGGGGGAAAGGAATTAATACATAATTTGAATTCAGAGTACAAGCCTTTAAAAAATATGATCCAGCTTGGAGAAGCATTTCTGAAATACCTCTGGGGAATAAATTTCTTTTATTAATCCAATCAGCCATTGATGTCATTCTTCCAATTTAATTACGTTTATCTGCCAATGGGTGACTCTGCTTCTTATGTGTGTAATTTCAGTGGGTACAAATGGTGATGGCAAATAATTGTCCTCGGAAATAATTGCTGTTAAAATTATTTATCCATGCAAGTTAGCTCTGTTAGAAAGTTCATCCTCTGTCAGATACCTGGCAATATGAGGGAACATATTTCCTATGTACTAAAATGGAGGAAGAGCCTTTATATTTCTTAGGTATTTTCTGGGTACCAGGCACGGCTGAGTGCCTTGTATATATTATTCCACTGAATCCTCATGATATTCCTACAAAATGGGCATGATCACCTTCACCCTATTCATGAGAAAATTACAACTATATAGATGGAAAGTAGAGAAATCCAGATTCAAATGGAGGCCAAAAGGCCAGAAATGAAATGATTCCTATTTCACAGGATGTTTGCAAGGCTTAAGTAAAGAGACAGCGTTTGTAAGGAACTTAGCCTGGTACTTGCTGCGTTGGTTATCTTCATGTCTGTTCATAGAGATTTTACCTCTGCAACCACTTCTTGCTTCCTTCCACAAACACATTCCAGTGGATAGAGTGAATCATTCAACCTGGAGCCTACATGAGAATGTTTTCCTTTGAGGTTTTTGCATGCCGTACCTCCTTGAGAATGCTTCATCTGGCTACTCTGGTCCTTAAGGATTCTCTCCTCTCTGAATTCCCATCACTCTGGCATCTCTTTCTCAATAACAGTGCCTGGGTGGATAGTGTGTCATAGAAGTCATCCTATCATATGGAGGCTTGTTTTTCCTTGATCTAGATAAGGATTCCTTGGATCTCTCCACAGGGTTCATAGGGCACAGGGCTCCAAACCAGGCCCTGGACCAATACTCTTTCATTAAGCATAAAATCTACAAATAATTAACTACCCGAAGGCAAGAAAGTGCTGGAGCTCAGAGCGAGACAGATGTTCATTATGAGGAGTTGGAGGCTCCTCTTGAGGCAGTGTCATTTATCACCAGAGTCACCTGTTCACTGGCCTTCCTCTTTTGATAATAGTAGTGCAAGGTGGTAGGGTGGCATGCCAGGAAGATGTTTGGGGGGTTTCCCTTTTGAGAAAAATGGTCCCTGCCAAACCCTCCCCCATATCTCATCTTTGCCCTTGACATCACACACAAAGGGCTGAAGAGGGAGTGAGAGGTCACCATTTGGGAGGAGAAGTGATGTTTGTGAAGAAAAACATTGACTGGTTTTCTTCCTCAAAACTGAGGAAGGGGGACCCCAAAGTCTGAGGTTGTATTAAGGAAGGGAGGCTGACATGTACACTGGGTACTTGCTGACTTGTCCTGTCACCATCAGAGCAGGCTGGGGAGAAGGGAGGCAAAAGCCCTCAGAAGCAAAGAGGTGGGGATAATGGCCTGGTTCCTACTTCCGGCCCAGAGTCCAGACTAGGAGGGAAGGTGAGGTTGGAGGCAACCAGGTTTCCCAGGGACCAACCCAGTGTAGGGCAAACAGGTGCTTTCTGCAAGGGAATTAAGCCCATGGCTGCTGACTATAAGTCTGTCTGAAGTTAGAGCTACTTCTCCAAAGGAAGCCACAGAGCCTAGGGGAGCTTCTTGGAATGGAGTCCTTCTTTAGCTTTGCTTAGTGGGGCAGGCTGCTTCCATACCAGCTCTCCATAGAAGGGGCTCAGTCAGCAGGGGTGGTAGCATGCTTAGTTGTGGGCAATCCAGAAAGTAAACTGGGCTTCTGTCTTTACTTCCACACCTTGTTCTGGAGGTGAGTTTGTGCAGGGAAGAGGAAGGTGGAGCTCCCCTTCCCTCCATGCTCGTGGAGCTACAGGTCCATAGGCCTGTCCTTGTAGGGGGAGGGCTTGAACAGAGTATGTGCTTAGAGTTCTTATATGCACAGGACTAGGCCTTCATAAGTATAGCCAAGTTGCTTTTTTAAAACATTGAAGTATAGTTGACAAGGTTATGTTAATTTCAGGTATACAACATAGTGATTCCACAACTCTTGTATTATGCTGTGCTCACCGCAAGTGTAGTTACCATCTGGCACCATGTAATACTATTATACTATCATTGATTACATCCCCTACTCTGTACCTTTTGTCTCAGGGACCTTTTGTTTCCACAACCTAGAAGTTTGGCCTTATCACTACCTTTTACCCCCTTTTGCCCACCCCCTACCCCAACCCACCTGGCAGCCTTCAGTTGTCCATATTTATGAGTCTGTTTCTGCTTTGTGTTAGTTGATTTTATTTTTTTAAGATTCTGCATGTAAGTGAAATCATATGGTATTTGTCCTTCTCTAATTTCACTTAGAAAAATACCCTCTAGTTTCAACCATGCTGTTGCAAATGGCAAGATCTCATTCTTTTTTCTGGCTGAGTAATAATCCATTACACGCACGCACACATACACACGTGAGCACATGCCATATATTTATCCATTCATTTACTGTTGGACACTTAGGTTACTTTCATATCTTGGCTATTATAAATAATGCTGCAATACACATAGGGGTGCGTATATTTTTTTGAATTCATGTTTTTGTGTTTGGGGGTAAGTACCCAGTAGTAGAATTACTAGATTGTATGGTATTTCTGTTTTCAATTTTTTGAGGAACCCCCATACTCTTTTTCACAGAAGCTGTACCAATTTACTTTCCCACCAACAATGCATGAGTTCCTTTTTCTCTATATCCTTACTTGATGCCAATACTAGCAATTTCTTGTCTCTTTAATACTAGCCATTGTGACAGGTGTGAGGGGATATTTTGGTTTTGATTTGCATTTCCGTGATGATGTTCAGTATTTTTTCATGTGTCCTGTTGGCGGCCTGTATGTCTTCTTGAGAAAACGTCTGTTCAGGTCCTCTGCCTATTTTTAACTGGATTATTTGGGGGGGCTTGTGTGAAATTGTACAAGTTCTTTGTAATTTGGGATATTAAGCTCTTATTGGACTATCATTTGCAAATATCTTCTCCCATTCAGTGGGTTGCCTTTTCATTTTATTGATGGCCTCCTTTGCTGTGCAGAAGCTTTTTAGTTTGGTATAGTCCCAATAGTTTATTTTTACTTTTGTTTCCCTTACCTGAGGAGACCGGTCTAGAAGTGAAGCTGTTTTGATAAATAAAATGACTCAAAAATTAAGGAATTGGCTGAGATTCATTAAGGGAGCAGCTATCCAGTAGGACAGAAGACTTCCAAAAAGCAAAATGGTAGCAAATATTGGTAAATAGAAGGTTTGTATTTAGATGGTCACGGATAAGACCTCTCAATGAAACTCATTACTTCTTGAGTCTCACTGGGACTGACTCTGGGCTGCACATACATGGATTCTGCTGACCTCTCTGTCAAGCAGGCTGAAACTTTCTCATCTCCGAGCCACGTAAAGACAGGTTCAGAGCGGTGACTTGACTTGTGACCTGGCAAGGCTAGTAAGTAGTCGAGCTGAGAGGCCAACTTGATATCTGCTCTTTCCATCCTGTCGTCCTACTGCTCCAGCTGTGGAGGGTCCACTGTGCACAGGAGACCTCACAGTCTTGTCCATACTAATTAAAAATCATGGCCTTGCTTTAACCTCACATACCTCTGTAGAAATATGGAATGCGTGGAGGAACCACTTACCCTTTTCCCCAGCACTTAGATTCCCAGGGAACCTCAGATGCCACAAAAGAGAGGGTGGGACCTACTAAGACTAAGAGCCTTCAAGTGTTTGTAGGTCCTGTCCTTCCCTCAGTGTAGGTCTGAGTTCTGTAGCTCTCCTCCCCAATGGCTGCCTCCAATTTTGGGGGGATTGATCTGCTGATACCATCTGAAGAAATGATTGACGGTGCTATATAATTCAAGTGCTCTATGATTACATATGGCACTTGTATGGCTATATGATTACAGGGACAGTTGACATCTGATCTCCAATGTTCTGCCCAAACCATATATGTCTCCTTTTCTCACATTGTGTTGTAATGTCTATTCATTTGCATACAACTTGAAGACCTAAGCCATGATTATTTTAACAACTGAAATAAATACTATCATTGTCTTTGGGTTCTTCTTCTTTCTTC
>PISX010036262.1:0-12141 GCA_004024625.1 Mellivora capensis | reverse complement strand
TGCCAATTTTTCACAGGCATCTTCAGGCCTTTGGAAGTGCTCAAAGTTCTCTGTTTGTTCCAACATCTATTCTCCTTTCCTTCCATTATAACAGGAACCCCAGGGATTAATCAAGCACATGGCCACCTAGAAAGGGCATTTCCCAGCTTCCCTTGCAGCCAGGCAAGGACATGTGACAGAGTTCTGACCAATGGGGTGGTGCAGGTCCTGGCTGCGCTCTCCTGAAGGGCCTAACAAAGATGCCATGGTTAGATTCTTAGTGTGATGGGGTACTTCTCTTCAGAATGAATCAGTTATTGATACATTCAGTCTTCAAAATAATAATAGTCTTCTAAAAGGTTATTGGTAGAAAAATAATCAGTTGAGAAGCGGCTCGGGGAGTGACCAACCAGCGTGCATTCTGATTCCCTTTAGCCAGTTTTCCCAGGGGCTTCCCTCTGAAAGCGTAAATCCTAAATCCTCTGTATGCCCGTCAACTGTCGGTGTGTAGTGTCCCATCCTACTTTTTGAGTATGAGGGGAGTTAGTAGAACCCCGAAGACCTCCTTCACTGGCTACTTTAAGTAGAATCTCCTACACTGCAATCTGATCTGTCCCGTGTTGAGGGTGACGTCTGTCACTCCCTATAGATTTGGGAGAACAAGAGCCACATGGGCTTTGTTTTCTCACAGGGATGCCAGCCAGACTCTCAGTTTTCTCTTGAACAGCTGCCATTTCTATCTTCTGTCTGCTCCACAGAATTCTCTGTACAGAGAATTTTTAATTTTCACATGGTGTTCTGTTGAAAACACACTACATTGAGCACTTCTGACCAAGAACCATTTCTTCCAGAGATATTATCCTTTCCTAGAGGCTTATCAGACAAGTGACATCTTATCGTTCTAGAGGTCCTGCTTGAGTCTTAGGAGCTGTGGTTAGATCCTCTTTCCTAGATCTCAGGAAGAATTATCTGCATTACGAGGTTTGGTGTTCTAACACACAACTCTTAACATTTCTCATTGGTCTTAAAATATCCAGAATACGAGCTCCCTGTCTTCTGTGCACTGGGAGCCACTCTCCTGCCATAGCCCCTCATTCCCTGAACACGTACATCTGTGCGAAGTTCATCTCTACCCCCTTCTTGGGCAGGGGCACCTCTCAGCCCTTAAGCTGATTAATGTCTACAGCAGTGCTAAAAGCACTGGAGACACTGACAGATGAGAGCCTCAGCAGCTTGGCAGCCCTGTGTCCCCTGACCTCACTTATTCCCAGCCGCAGCTGAATCAAAGCCATTTCAAGGGACATCTGCACAGCAGCCAAGTGCATGGGGGCTGGGGCTACCATGGTAGGCATGGCTGGCTCTGGGGCTGGAACTGGGACTGTGTTTGGGAATTTCGTCATTGGTCATGTCAGGAACCTGTCTCTGAAGCAACAGCTTTTCCCCTACGCCATTCTGGGCTTTGCCCTCTCGGAGGCCATGGGGCTCTTTTGCCTGATGGTGGCCTTTCTCATCATCTTCACTATGTGAAGGACCTGTACCTCCATCTTTCTCCTGTGTCTCCTCTACCCTGTATGTTCCTTTTCTTACACCTCCCCAGGCAGCCTGGGGAAAGTGGTTATCTCAGGGTTTGACAGAGGGAAGGCAAATAAATCCTGTATTAATAAGATAAAAGAAAATCCAAAGTATAAGAATGAGCCATTATTTGAAGTTGGAAAACCAAAGACTTTTAGTGTCCAGGGGATCCAAAGGGGGGTGGACACCAAGATGGTCTGAGATTTTTCAGGGCCCCCTTTTTTTTCCAGGGAAATTTTCCAGGAAAAATTTTTTCCTGGAAATTTCCTGAAGATTTTCATCTTCATTCATCACAAATGTCTCTTAGCTTTGACGAGTTTAGATAGATAATGTGATTGGGGAAGCTGACCTCAGGGGCTGGTTGTTTTGGTTACTTTGCAGAATCTTCTTTTGCCTCCTACGGTTTTCCATGTGGGACTGGGGCATGCTCATCATTCTGACCTATTCAGCATGGCTTGGGGACAAGGACAGAGGAAGGGCCTGTGGGGTGGTGACATTTGAGCTGAAGGAGCAGGAATGTGTCTGGAAAGATGGACCAAAAATAAGTCAGGGGTCCCAGTGGAAAGGCCTGAGGGGCAGGCCAGAAAGTTTTAGGGTAAAGCCAGCACAGATGAGTTGAGAAGCTTAGATATATCCATTTGGTACTTTTTCAAAGTATAGAAACAGTACTTGTTTGGTGGAAAATGTGGAGCTGATGGGAAAATATTTAAAAATTTAAATTACCTTTAATTTTACTACTTAGAATATAACTGCTGATAACATTTTGATTATGCCCGCTTATCTTTTTTCTATGGCTGCTTGGTGTTTTTCCCTATCTTTATTAAGTAGATCATATAAGTTGTTTCTTCTTCTTCTTCTTCTTCTTCTTCTTCTTCTTCTTTTGTTAAAGATTGTATTTATTTGAGAGAGAGAGAGAGAGAGAACACACATGAGCAGGGGTAGAGGGGAGGGAGAAGCCTACTCCCTGTTGAGCAGGGATCCCAACATGGGGCTCCATCCCAGAACCCTGGGATCAAGACCCAAGTCAAAAGCAGATGCTTAACCATCTGAGCCACCCAGGGGCCCCAGTTGTTTCTTCTTATAAGGACATGATGAACATCCTCATGTAAATGAAGTATTTCCATAGATACTCACTTTGGGTATATTTCTTGCCAAGGAATGACTAGATCAGAGGAGATTTGAACCATTTAAAGGTTCTTAATACATATTTCCAAACTGCCTTTCAGAAAGGTGGTACTAATTTACATTTGTGTGAGTGAGTACTGTATGAGCTTACGGGTTTTCTCCAAGCCTGGTCCACCGTGAATGTTCTTTTGATTTGTTCAGTCTGATGTGAGAAAATGGCTTCTATGGCCATTTTATTTTTTATGACATTGATTATTAGTGATGTTAAATAAGTGTACAGGTTATTGTATTTGGCAAATTGTCTCTTGCTGATTTTTTTTCATGTGGGCATGGGCACATTTTATTGATTTGTAAGAGTTTTGTTTTGTTTTGTTTCTCATAGTTAAGGAAGCTGAAAGATCTGATTTTTCACAGACATGCTGCAGTGATCCCTGCAGGTGTGTGAGGGCCAGGGGGTGATGTTCAGCAGGGCTATGATGTGATTACACATCCCAGTCATACCGTCCTGGTCATACCATGACCAGCTGGTGACTTGTATATGTATCCAGAGGCCGGCTTCCTGGATGATCAGAAGTATTGGCTCTTGTTTTACAGGGATGAGCAAAAAGGCCTGAACTTCAAGTCAGAATTTGAATCCAGGTAGGCTGAACCTGAGTTCCATGCTCTTTGCTTTAGCCATTCTGCCTTCCTGGCCTCCTGGTCTCCCTAGTCATTTCCTTCCATGGGTTGGACAAAGAGCCTGTAACAGAGGAGAACCTGTGAGCATCTCAGGGTTAGCCAACAGGGCGGGGGGTTGGGGGGAGCACTTGCCTTACTCTCCCCCTGTCTTGGAGAGAGGAGGTGGGTTAGTGGCCCCAGAGTTCTTTGGGGCCTGCATGCTGGAAGCAGGGGCATCTTAGCATGGGCCCTGGAGCCCTCACCAATGTGAGGCCTGTGTGGCATGGAGCCCTTACCCCCTGATGCTCGCTTCAGCCCCAGCTTCTTGTGGAACCCTCTCTGCTCCTGTACTCCATTTCTTCATCTTCCTTCCTTCTCCAGTCTTCTGTGGGACTTGACTGTTCAAATTCTGGTTAGGTGCTTTCTCATCAGCAAATAAAGTCTCTGGGGTTGGGCTCCTTGTCTTGGAGTTCTGTATCTCCCACAAGATTCATTAAAGGATGTGTGTCGATCGGTCGTGCTGATTTCTGGGAGGGAGGCAAAACTGACTGTCCCTGGGGCAAGAAAACTGGAAAGCACAGCCCTCTTGCTGACTTGGTCAGAAGCTCCTGGTTACTGTCACACTTGGCTTGTCCCTAGCACATATGGTTGTCAGAAGGTGGAGTAGTGCTAAGTCAGCTGTGAAGATTAGCAACTGGTTGGGCAGTGAGAACCAGGCTTCTGGTTTCAGGAGGAATTTGTTGAGTGTAGTGATTAGTGTTGGAGAACAAAAAGAAAATATTGGCATGTCAGTATTTATTTCTAGTACCGAAGTACCACATTATGTTAACGTGATGTGTACCCCTTTCAGAATTAGCCTGACTCCTGGCACCATAGTTTATTTTATTTTTTTGCTAGTTGTGATCCACTGAACTGATTTTAAGACCCAATAGGTTTCAATCCACAGCTCAAAAAACACCAATACCCCTGAGATAGGAATTGTTTCTGTCTTACAGATGAAAAAGCTGAGGTCCAGAGGTGACATGATCTCTCCTAAGATCACACAGCTAGTACTGCTTTCCCCCTCTCCCCATTCTTCTGGGTGTACTCTTCTCCTTGAGATAGACTTGCTTCTTTGGAAAGTCAGTTGCAGCCTTTTTTTTTTTTGGTTTTTGTTTTGTTTTGTTTTTGTCTAGTTCACCACTCCCTCTTACTTGTGTTTGCGGGATTGAAGTAGCTTTAGTGAATTCTAGGATTACAGTTCTTAAGTACTGAGAATGTTTTTGTGACGATGAGTAGTATACATTTGCTCATTATTTTGGAAGTTGTGTGATTTGGAGCCTTTCATGGTATTCATCCTCTGCATCCCCCTAATAGAATGAAACTCTACAGGTGCATAGTTGGCATGCAGGTGTGAAGGGGAATTGGACTAGGTATAGACAGCTCCCCACTGTCACCAGCTGCAAAGCATGATGACTCACATTTCTTTCTCTGTGTATAGAAGCCTGTAGATAGATTTCTTCTCACCTGATGTCTTCTCAGGCCTCAGAATACCTGACTGCAGGGCCTGTGTGTCTTGTTAGCCCTGCTGATCTCAAGCCCTTCTGGTTGCGAGCTTATTGTTCCAAGCCAGGACCTCTTGGAGTAAATGGCTCTGGAACAGCAGGGACTGATGTTTAACCGTGCATTTCTAGAAGCCCTTGAGTGGGCACCGAGTCTGAGGACCCTCTCGGACAGTGAATTGCTCATTCGCTGTGTCCATTCTTAGGTCAGGCCTAGTTCTAAGAGCCTGGGCCGTCTGCATTCTCCATCCTTGATAGACTTATCTGGGAGAGAGGCAGCTTGGAAACACTCTGAAGACAGGTCTGCAGTGGCCTGAGAATGAGGGAGGATCCTCTGGGATTCACATTTGAGCACTGAAGCACAAAGTCTATATTATTGGGGCAGATGGCATCTTCATTCATTAGTGCCTGAGTCCTGCCCAGGCAGAACAATAGAGATTACAGGCACTGAAAAACAAGATAGCAGGCCTCTAATGGAGTCCCTTATGCTAAGCCTTACATCACCAAACTGAGACTTAGTTTCAGCTGTCCCAGAAATGGAATCTAGTCAAAAGTCGTCTGACAGCACCAGTTAGGTAATCTGCCTGATAGACCCTTGTCATGCCCTAAAGGAAAATGACTTCACAGTAGCCAGTCTGCTTTGGCTTAGCATGACTTCCTTATTCCTACTCACTTCTGTCTATAAAAGTCTTTCATTTTGTACAGCATCTCAGAGCTCCTTTCTGTCTGCTTGATGGGATGCTGCTGTATTCGTGCATCATTGGATATGGCCAATAAAATCTTTATTTAAGATTTATTTAAATTTATTTAAGTATATTTATTTAAATTTTACTCAGCTTAATTTTGTTTTTTTTTTTTAACAAAGAAAACCTAGGGTGATGTCGTTAAATAAGTGTCCTCATTGCAGAGGTGCATAATAATCTTTTGGTAGAAGTTTGCAACCCTGAACATTTATAAGAAATCTTTTTTTTTTTTTTTATAATTGATGAAGCAGGTACATTTTGGTTATCTAGAAATTTCACTGTGCATTAGTGGAGTTTTTCTTAATACCAGATGACTGAGGTGTTAGAGCTTATTCTATTCATCAAACCTCAACTTCTCAGCTGAGATGGAGTTGGGTGGGGACAACAGCCAGCCTGTCCACAGTGCAATGACTGGAGGGGCCGCTACAGCTATGCTTGTTACACAGATGGTGAGTAAGGTTTTTGGTTGATGCATCTGTCTGTCTTTGCATAGAGTGACAACCAGTTTGGCAGGGGCTTAGCTTCTGGAAGTCCAAGCTGAAGGAAGCAGGTATTTCCCTTTTGCCAGATTGCTGGACAGAAAAGCAGCCAGCAGCTGCTGGAGATTATTTTCTTATTCTACTACCCACCTTCATTCTGGAGGTTTGACGTCTCATCCTTAGAATGTTCTTGGGAATTTCTCATTCTTTCCACTTATGGAATTAGCAAATCTGTGTGAATGCCGTGAGCTGGTGCCGTTTTGTGCAGAGTGGCTGGCTATGTGAGAAATTATGCTTGCCATTTTAACCTACAAACCCAGAAGGGGAAAACTCCTTAGTTGTTCCTTAACCTGCTATCTTCTCTCTCTTCCTCCTTTTGTGAAGAAACCTGCATTGGGGACCTTATATATATCAGTCAGTGTTGTAGGCCATGGGGGATAGAGCAGTGAATAACCGAAGTCCCTTCTACATGAACTCCCCAGTGGGGGAGTCAAATGTGTAATAATTTCAGGTGGTAGTGATGTTATGAAGAACAAAGCAGTTTGTTGTTTTGTTTTTTTTTTAATATGAGGGTAGCATTTTGAATTATTTGAAGCCCTTCCACTAATGAATCTGATTGGCTCAGAGGACAGATATGTTCTTACTCTTTCTGGAGCATTTTCCATTACTCAAGGGAAATATGCAGAGACTTCTACCTTTTGTAGGGCAGGACTGAACCATTTAGGGCTCTGAAAGGTTTTATATGCAGAGACTTCTACCTTTTGTAGGGCAGGACTGAACCATTTAGGGCTCTGAAAGGTTTTATTCTGCCCACTTATTCATTATTCCTGGCAACATTAGTTACTCTTTGCAGATAGAGCTCATGACCACTCTGGGTTTTATGGGTGCCCCAGGGGATCTCCCTCACTAGCCTCCCTGGCCCCAGTCATTTTAACCTTTGGGAAAGGCTGAAAATGCAGCCCTTTTAGTCATTAGTTGGATTTGTATAGCTGTAGTTCTAGGGGTGGTCTTCCCCACACAAATGCTGGCACACCATTATTCTAAGCTTTGTAGATAAAACATTAATGACTTTGATTAAAATTTAGTGAATTTTGGGGCACCTGGGTGGCTCAGTCAGTTAAGTATCAGAGTCTTGATTTCAGCTCTGGTTATGACCTTGGGGTAATGAGATTGAGCCCCAACTGGTTGGTTCTGCACTGGGTGTGGAGCCTACTTAAGATTCTCTTTCCCTGGGGCACCTGGGTGGCTCAGTGGGTTAAGCCTCTGCCTTCGGCTCAGGTCATGATCTCAGGGTCCTGGGATCGAGCCCCACATCGGGATCTCTGCTCAGCAGGGAGCCTGCTTCCTCCTCTCTCTCTGCCTGCCTCTCTGCCTACTTGTGATCTCTCTCTCTCTCTGTCAAATAAATAAAAATAAAATATTAAAAAAAAAAAGATTCTCTTTCCCTGCCTCTGCCCTTCCCCACTACTCCTGTGTGTGCTCGCCCTCTCTTTCTCTCTCTCAAAAAAAAAAAAATAATAATCAATGAGTTTTAAAAAGATAGTTATTTAGCTTTTACCAGATTCAAGGCAAGGACATTCAAAGATAAACAAAGATGAATAATGCAGTCGCTACTTTTGATGAGCTTGAAATCAAATCAGCTTACGGGAAGTTCCCTCTTAACATAAATACAGATGGGCCACAAATGGTGTGAGAGAGGTATAAGTTACATCCTGTGGGAACTTTATAGGAGATAAAGCTGGTGGGAAGAATGGTCTGTTAGTTTCCTGGGGCTCTTCTAACAAATTACCAGGAACTGGGTGGTTTGAAACAATAGAAATTTATTCTCTCACTTCTGGAGGCTGGAAGGCTGAAATGAAAGTGTTGGCAGGCTTGCATTCCTTTCAGAGTCTCTAGGGCAGAATCCATGGCTCGCCTCTTCCCGGCTTCTGGTGACTTTTGGCATTCCTTGGCATATGGCCACATCTCTGTCTATGCTGTCTTCACATTGCCTCTTCTCTGTGTGTCTAAAATTTCTGTGCCTCACTCTTAGAAGGATATAGGTGATTGCATTTAGGGGCCAACTGGATAATCCAGGATACGCCTTCTTTCAGGACCCTTAATTCAATCACACTGCCTTATGAGGGAATATTTACTATTTTGCCATGTAAGGTAATTATTCACAGATTCTTAGATCAATTTATTTTCAGGGAGGGCCATTTTTTATTCCTGCCTGCTACAGATGAGAATCAGGAAGGACCTTCCTTGAATCTTGGTGGCTTCTAAGATGGGACTTGAAGCACAAGCAGGGAGGAAAAAAGGCAAGGAGCAAAGGGGGAGAAGAAGGAAGGGTGGGATGCCAACGGGTAATTAATTGTGCTTGGATGGAGCACGTGGTGTGTGCAGGGTGTAAAGGGCCTGGAATGGAGGTCGTTTGTCTTTAATTCACTAGGCAGAAATGAGTGGAGGAGGGGGATGATGGGAGCTGTGCTTTATGAAGATTAATCTGGGAGTGTGTGCAGAATAAATTAGGAAAGGGAGGAATTGGTGGAGAACCAATTGGGAGGCCATTGTAGTAGAGAAAGGTTGACATGCAAATGTTCAGCAAGGGTACTAGCAGTGGGACTGAGAATACGGAAAGACCCTGTAATAAGAGGATCACACAGTTGAGAATTGATGAGGGGGTCCTGTGTGTGTGTGTGGGGGGGGTGTTAACAGTTCAACTAAGTAAATTTTAAACAAGATCTCATTGGTTTTTATTAAATGATTCATGAATTGGGCAGCATCCTATGTAGTGAATAGAAGGGAGCTCTGAGGAGTTGTACGGAATGGAAGGTTTTTTATGGGGGGTAGGGGGTGGAAGAAAGTTACTAGCAAAACGTTCCAGGCAAGGGGAGAGAAGCTGGGAATCTTCTCATGTAGATAACCTTATCTTCCTTTGGGGGATAGATAAGAGTCCATGTGGCAGACCAACAGGCACTGATCAAAAATTCCTGACCAACCAGTTAAGACTACATTTCTGGGGGAGGTTGAAACTGCAGTTAGATTCGGTGTTAAGCTCCAGTTTGGGAAGTTGGTGTAAGTGATGCCATTTGGGGCCTGTGGTTTCCAACAGGGGCTTGGAGACAGTGGTGAAGATCAGTGTTTCCCATGGAGTGCATCTCAGGTACATTAGCGTCTTGAAAGAGAACAGAAGGAAGAGCTTGTGTGGGTTGGAAAGGAGATGATAAGTTTGGACCTATCGAGTTTAAGGTGCTGGTTGGACATCAAAGTGTCTTACTGGCAGGTTGAAATTTAGAACTTGGGAGAGAGGACATAATTAGTGTCCTGGAGGATGAGCTCACAGAAGAGACACTGATGGCAGTGGATTGCTCACTAAGGATACGGTGTACAAACAGAACCTGCACTTAGGGAGTGTGGGGAAGAAGAACAGAAAAAATGTAATTGGGGGCAGCTGGGTGGCTCGTCATTAGGCATTTGCCTTTGGCTTGGGTTGTGATCCCAGGGTTCTGGGATCAAGCCCCACATCGGGTTCCCTGCGTGGCGGGAAGCCTGCTTCTCCCTCTCCCACTCCGCCTGCTTGTGGTCCCTCTCTTGCTGTGTCTTTCTCTGTCAAATAAATAAATAAAATCTTCAAAAAAAAAAAAAGATGTTAATTGGAAAAGAAGAAAACTAAGACTTTTAATTATAAACACAGGAAGCTGCTAAAATTTTATGAAAAAGGAATTCATTGGCTCATGTAACTTAAAGACCAAAGGAATTCCAGCTTCAGGCCTAATTTAATCTAGGGGCTCAAAAAAAAAAAAAAAATCTAGGATGTCACCAAGATGTCACCAAGCCTCGGTCACTCTCTTTCACATTGCTTTTGTTTTCAGGCTTCACATGGTTGCAAGATTTACCAGCAGGTGAAAGTCCCAGGGACAAGGTCATGCCTTCTTCCTGGGGGTCCCACAAGAAGTACAGGGAATCGCTGTGATTAGTTTGTGTGTCCAGTGAAAACATGCCAACTGTGACCCAAACATATTTATCAATATTGTCAAAACGTTTTGGTTGTTGAATGCTATCATTTTATCTATAGACTAACTGTTTAAGGTATGTGCAGTTGTTAAGCAGGGATTTTAGAATTTTTGGTAGGGCTTGATTGTAATGTCCAAACCAGTGTTCTCTTTGTATTGAACCAACAATGATTAGATTTCCTATTGTTTTCCTTCTCTGGGGTCAATTGTTGGGTATCTCTGGTCAGTTTTTCCAAATTATCATTTGGCAGAACATTCTTTTGAAACATGACAGAAAGGCTGTTGGTTTCCTTGAGAACAGTGTTTTTGGCAGAAATTTCAGCAAGATGTTCAATTTGGCATCCAGGGAGTTGAATCTGGGATTCCTAGGAACCTTAATAGTAACCAGAGCAACCAACAAAAGTATGGCATCTAATACATTTTGGACATAGGAGCCATATTTAATTTTGTCCCCATTGGAGGTAGGGTAGTTGTTTTCGTAACATTCCAAATCATGAGTTACCCCAAAGGCATAGCAGCTATCTGTATAAATATTTATTGTTTTGCCCTGGGGTAAGCTCAAGTAACTCTGTTGGGCTGAAGTAGCTAAAGGTAAAGGTGCTGCCTCAGTGACTTCAAAGGAGTCACACTAGCATACCCAGCATGATATTTACCATTTTCATCCTATAAATAAAAATAGTCAGTGAACCATGAAAAAATTGCATTGGTTATAGGAGTTTCCTGTAAATGTCATTGAAAGCCAAGAGGGAATCTGTCTGCATTAAGCAGTCATGAGGAGTTCTGTCTGGATGCAAAAGTAGTTGTTTTTTTTTTTTTTTTAAGATTTTATTTATTTATTTGACAGAGATCACAAGTGGGCAGAGAGGCAGGCAGAGAGAGAGGAGGAGGCAGGCTCCCTGCTGAGCAGAGAGCCCGATGTGGGGCTCGATCCCAGGACCCTGGGATCATGACCTGAGCCGAAGGCAGTGGCTTTAACCCACTGAGCCATGCAGGTGCCCCATAAAAGTAGTTCTTGTTTCCAGATCAGAAGCCCTAAATATGGAACCTGAGTTTGAACAAACTGGCAGGGGAGGGGGGAACATATATATATAGAGAGAGAGAGGGAGGGAAAGAGGGAGACTTTATGTTCCTTTAAGGCCCAAAGTTGTTGTTTTTCTTGTTTGTTTGTTTTTAAAGATTTTTTAAGTAATCTCTATACCCAGTATAGGGCTTGAACTCACAACCCCAAAATCAAGAGTCATATGCTCCATCCATTGAGCCATCCAGGTGCCCCTAAGGCCAAAAGTTTTAGCAGATGAGTGCTGTCTCCTGTGAAGAGATTTGAGAAAGGGAGCAGAGAAGCAAATCATATACATATTGTAACCAACTAGAGCCTGCAGGAAACTTTATATCCTCCAAATCAGCTTTTAAGGCTTATAAGGAGTTAAGAAGGTCTGCCTGTGTAACCTGGAGCATTACTGTCCAGGTTTATTACTGTTCTCCCCAGGTGAAAGCAAGAAGATACTGTCCTTATGAACCGGAATACTAAAAGTGCACTATATAGAATTACAGGGAAAGAGGATTTGCTTTTAGTGGGAAAGAACATCAGTGTGTGGGGGTTGAGAACAACAGGGCGCCCAAGGATAATGTTATTTATTGCTCTGAGGTCCTGGACTAACCTTCATCCTTGGCCAGGGGTCTTCTCACAGGTAAAGTAGGGGTTCCCAGGGCCTAGCACAGGGGATGATAAGGCCCTGAGTCTGTGGTTTCGTACTCCGGGCTTGATGCCTCAGAGGGCTTCTTTATTTATAGGGCATTTGTTCTGAGGAGAGGTGGTGAGGGATCTGTTTGAATCTTGGTGGGAGGCGTGCTGTGAATCCTGCCAGTATCAGTTGGGGAATCTGCCCATAAAGAGGGCGGCAGCTGACCCGATGGGGACAAATGAGCCGTGTCCCCAGACTCCCCTATGGTGCCTCAGAGATGGGGCAAACAAGAGGCTGAAGGCTCATTTAATCCACCTGGTTGGCAATTTTGATTCTAGAGTTATTTCCTTCTTTCAGGAGAAATTCTG
>PISX010036261.1:0-12153 GCA_004024625.1 Mellivora capensis | reverse complement strand
ACATCATTTTTAGCTTCAAAAATTATTACTAAAAAATGCAGGTTAAAAAATGTGTTGCTTAATGAGATCTATGGATATATTGGAGTCAATCTTATTATCAAACATTTTTAGGTTTATATTTTTTTCAGAACAAATATAGTCACATTTCTCTAGAACTTTGCTTAATGTTTGGGAGGTTAGATAAACAGAGCTTTTTTTTAAAAGATTTTATTTATTTATTTATCAGAGGGAGAGAGCTCAATTACGGGGAGCAGCAGACAGAGGGAGAAACAGGCTCCATAACCTGACCCAGGATTCGATCCCAGGATCCTGAGATCATATCCCACGATCCTGGGATCATGATCTGAACCAAAGGCAGACGCTTGACTGACTGAGCCACCAGGCATCCCAATAAAAAAGATTTTTAAAGACTTCTTTGTAAAGACTCATGATTCTATCCTCTTTTTCTTTTTCTTTCTTTCTTTTCCTTTTTTTTGATTTTTCATTATTTTATTAAATCCCTATATTCATGCACTTGTCAAAGAACTTACCAACAAAGATTTTCATCTTTCTTGGCATTTTCAGGGTCCCGGTGTACTTCTGTACATTCATTTCTCTCTGGAAAATATCATCAAGTTTGTAAACTAGTTTACACTGAAGGAATTCCTTAAGGTCAATGGCATAATAGCCAGCTCAGAGCATTCTTAAATTTGTTCTCTGCAGCACTTGCCAATATTTGCTGAGGTATCTGGTTTCGTATTAATGCATTATAACTTTCCATCTTCTTTCTGTAAAACACAATAGTTTTCTAACTCACCATTGTTTTATTTAATGTACTTTGCTTCTGGGCAGCTTTTGTCTCCAGGTAGCTAATATATCTATGTCCATATTGCCAAGCAGCAAAATCATTTTGTATCAATTTCTTCTTCCAAATGCTAGTAATTCCAGTTTCCAATGGGAAACTTCCTTCCGTTGCAGCCACATTAAACCATTTTACTTAACAACTTTTTTGGGTTTTTTTTGTTTTTTTTTTTTATTTTAAAGGCTTAAGTTCATTTGATATACTCAGCAATGGAAATTTGGCCCTCAAAAGTCTTTAGCTTATTTTTATTTCATTGTTTCATTGTTTGGGCCTGATTAACTTGGATTTGTGTTTCAAAATACATCTTCTTTGTTGTTTTTTTTTTAACAAAGTGAGATAATTCTAACTCTATTTAAATGATTGTAGTTTGATTTTCCTTCATAATAAAAAATGAGAAATGAGGCATAGATGTATCTGGGTAATGAACTGAATATCAGTTTAGTCCTTCAATAGGCAGTGAAATACCAAGAAGATTCCTATACACCATGGACTATATTTTAAAATGTTTGTTATTACCCCTTCCTTTAAAAAACATCTAACAGCTCTTTTATTTAAAAATGTATGCTTTCACAGTTTACTAAACATTATGTCTTATATCACAATTTTGATTCCAGCTCTCCTTAAATAAATTGTGTGTTTAAAAAGAAAATATGAATGATTTTAGCTGCAGTTTCTATTAGCTTAGCAAAGAGATGAGAGTAGGAAGAGCTAAATAGGAGAGTTTTTTGGTGTACGAGACAGATTGGCAGCAGTTATGATCAGGATAGCAAACTTCTTTCATGCAGCAAAGTTAGGGACAATAGTATGATACCTGAGGTAATGAAATAAGCCAACAGGATCCTCAGAATTAATGCATAAGAACTATTGCTATAAACAGTCTGAGGAAAATGCCTAGATCTAAGCCAGTAAATGATAAAAGAGCCACTCTAGAGGCTATCCAGAGTAGCTTTATGGGGAGGGTGAATTATCTGTGGCATTGTTCTGAAACTTCCCTGCCTCAGTCTCTGGCTTTAAATGATTTTAAAGGATTTAAAGGATTGCAAATATTATCAATGGCAAAAAATAAACTTAAGTATATATATGAGAAAACATAAGGTGCCTGTGCTACTCATGATCAAATGCCCAACACTGACACAGCTCAATGGGTAATCAAAAATCATCTCTTACCACCTCACATCAGTTAGAATGGCTAAAATTAACAAGTCAAGAAATGACAGATGCTGGCGAGGATGAGGAGAAAGGGGAACCTTCCTACACTGTTGGTGGAAATGCAAGCTGGAGCAACCACTATGGAAAACATCATGGAGGGTCCTCGGGATGCCTGGGTCACTCAGTTGGTTAAGTGGCTGCCTTCAGCTCAGGTCATGATCCCAGCGTCCTGGGATCAAGTCCCACATCGGGCTCCTTGCTTGGCAGGGAGCCTGCTTCTCCCTCTGCCTCTGCCTGCCATTCTGTCTGCAGGCACTTGCTCTCTCTCTCTTTCTCTCTGACAAATACAAAACAAAAACAAAAACAAAAACAAAAACATCATGGAGGGTCCTCAAAAAGTTGAAAGTAGAGCTACCCTATGACTCAGCAATTGCACTACTAGGTATTTACCCTAAAGATACAAATGTAGGGATCAGAAGGGGCACGTGCACCCAAATGTTTATAGCAGCAATGTCCACAATAGCCAAACTATGGAAAGAACCTAGATGTCGATCAACAGATGAATGGATAAAGAAGATGTGGTATATACATACAATTGAATACTATGCAGCCATCAAAAGCATGAAATCTTGCCATTTGTGATGACATGGATGGAACTAGAGGGTTACGCTTAGCGAAATAAGTCAAACAGAGAAAGACAACTATCATATTATCTCCCTGATATGAGGAAGTGGAGATGCAATGGGGTGAGGGGATAAATGAAACAAGATGGGATTGGGAGGGAGACAAATGATAAGAGACTCTTTATTTTTTTTTAAAGATGTTATAGAGTTTTATTGTCTCAAAGTTTGGCAATAGACCTGCTTGTTATAGTTGTGACTTCAGAAACCAAGCACAACAAATAATTCCTGAATTAAATTTCTTTCTGGTACTGCCTCCCATGGGGCCATACAATGTTGTTTTTTTTTAAATATTTTATTTATTTATTTGACAGAGAGAGATCACAAGTAGGCAGGGAGGCAGGCAGAGAGAGAGGAGGAAGCAGGCTCCCCGCTGAGCAGAGAGCCCGATGCGGGGCTCGATGCGGGGCTCGATCCCAGGACCCTGGGATCATAACCTGAGCTGAAGGCAGAGGCTTTAACCCACTGAGCCACCCAGGCGCCCCGATAAGAGACTCTTAATCTCACAAAACAAATGAGGGTTGCTTGGGGGAGGGGGTTAAGGAGAAGGTGGTGGGGTTATGGACATTGGGGAGGGTATGTGCTATGGTGAGTGCTGTGAAGTGTGTATACCTGGTGATTCACAGACCTGTACCCCTGGGGCTAATAATACATTATATGCTAATTTTTTAAAAAGTACATGAAAAAAAATAAAAGGCATAGAAAACAAAAAACCAAACAAACAAACAAATAATCTCTGACCACAATTGGGCCCCAGGGAGATCCTTCTTCTCATTTCTTGGCACCGTGTCTGAATTCCAAGTCTATTTGTTGGTTGTTCTGCAATTATAGGAAAGAGACACAGTTTATTTAAGAGGAAAGAAAAATTAATAAACTAGGTAAATTTTTCTCAGATTATATGAAAGGATTTTATAAAAAGTTTTAATAGAAAATATCTTTAGAAAGAAATGTATTTTGATTATTTAAAAGGTGAATTTAAAGATTTTTAAAAAATCAAATATAGTACATGTGATATTTATACAATGGAATATTATGCCTCCATCAGAAAGGATGAATACCCAACTTTTGTATCAACATGGACGGGACTGGAGGAGATTATGTTGAATGAAATAAGTCAAGCAGAGAAAGTCAATTATCATATGGTTTCACTTAATTGCAGAACATAAGGAATAACATGGAGGACATTAGGAGAAGGAAAGAAAAAGTGAATTGGGGGAAATCGGAGGGGGACACTAACCGTGAGAGACTGTGAACTCCGAGAAACAGAGTTTTGGAAGGAGGGGGGTGGAGGGATGGTTGAGCCTGGTGGTGGATATTAGGAGGGCATATATTGCATGGAGCACTGAGTGTGGTGCATAAACAATGAATCTTGGAACACTGAAAAATTTTAATTAAATTAAAAAAATAAAATAAGGAAGCCTACTTTTGAAGGCTATTTATTCTAAAATGGGAAAAAATATCTATACAGTACATGTGAAAAATGTAAATAAAGTAGCATTCTAATATTACCAGGAAATTAGAATAAGAAAATAAGTAGTGGCATGCCTATGAAAAGGAATCATATCTGAACAATGTAAAAAATTATTTCTGTTGAGACTCCTTTCTGACCATTTATCAATAACAGTACATTTTTGTTAAATTTTTAAAAGACATATTTATTTATCTTAGAGACACAGAGAGAGAAAGGGAGGAAGGACGGAGGGAGAGAATCTTCAAGCCAGTAGTGGGGCTTATTCTCATAACCTATGAGATCATGACCTGAGCTGAAACCAAGAATCAGAGGCTTAACTAAGCCATTCTGATGCCTGGTTAAATTTTTTTTTTAATATATTATATAAGATATTCAGTTATTTCCTAATTTTTTTATAATACTGTAACTTAAAAATAATTTAAAAGAATTTAAGTTATAATATAAATTCATACATTGCATGTCAAAATTAATAAAGTTATATATGATGAAATTAAGGTATTTTAATAGCTTCTTTGATAATATTTTATTACATGTTTTCTTTAAAATCTTTGACTATTTTGTGTCTGAACTTTAGTATTGCTTAAAGAATCTATTGATAATTCCAGTTTTTCCTGTTTGCAGAGTGTAAAATATTCACTGATTAAATACAGTTTTCTAAAAATAGTAAAGTTATATGAGTAATGGTCTTTGATAATTTGGAATAATATCCCTGCCTAAATAAATTTTTCATTTTTTAAGTCAGACCAAGCATTTAGGTACTATAGACAAATATGAATGATTTGAAGTAAATCTTGACATACATTAAGTATGTCTGTATATATCCACACATACAATCAGAAGTAGACAGTCTGGGAGTAAAATGTAATACCACAGGGGAAATCTATAATGATAACTTGAACTATGGCAATTGCCGTTTTTTTCTCATGAAACAAAGCAAAATTTCCAATAATTGAATAATGATAATATTAATAGGTTCTAGTATAAATTTCTGAGCTACAAACAGTCCCCAAACTCAAATTTAAAATATACATACCACTAAACTGGAAAAAAGTATACATATTTTACAATATTTTAAGAGAATACAGTTAATGCAACACGCATACATTTTGAAGCAGCACATACATATTTTAAAGTTTACATTTATATAAAGAGTGCATTATCATTCAAAATCTTACACTTTGTTATTGAATCTAGGAATGGTTTTCAAATGTGTGTTTCATGTTGTAGTCAATGAACTAGCTACTAATTCTTTATAAAGTAAAACAAGAACATTTTTATTATTCAGGCATTTAATTAGAACTTCAAAAATAGATTAATTGTAATTGAAGAAGTTGTAAAATATAGTTTGGCATTTTTTAGAGGGATCTAAATTAGCATGGTTAATGAAATTATTTTTTGCTTTGTCAGTAAACTTAGTCTCTTCCATGTACTTAGAGTTTAAAGGCAAATAATCTGTAAAAATAAATGACATTTTTTTCCTTAAACCCCCTTGAAATTGCAAGGTCTATTAAAGTAGATTTCATTTGTTTATAATAACTGCACTTGAAATGAACTTTTGATGCTAGACATTGTTTATTTCTTTTTCTTTGCCAACCAGAAATAAATCATTATGTAACATAATTTCCCCCCCATCTTTCTTGTCTTTTAGTAGACAAACTAGAGACAATTTTAAATCAATGGAACTGTATTAATCTTTAGGTACGTACTAAAGTATGTAAAGTACTAAAGGTAAATAAATTGAATGATAATATATAAATAAAACACGACACAACTTATTTCTTGTCTAAAATGTCTCCTGATCATTAGCTGCTAATCCAACTATTCATAAATTTTATTCATTCAAAAAAAATTTACCAATTGTCTACTATATTCTAAACCCTATTCTAAGTATGGGGCATAACAAGACAGACTTTGTCTCTGAACATACACCTTTTGTTTGAGAAGGGGTGGGTAAGCCACAAACAAGAAAAAGAAAAATTTCGCACAAAACAAGGTATTATCAGCTAAGGATACATGATTTAATAAAAATAGACGAGTGAAATGAACAATGGGGGAAATACTTTTAAATTGATTGGCTAGGGGAGACCTGTTAGAAGGTGTGCTTTCAGATAAGACATAAATAGTAAGAAACCATCCATTTGGTGTTCTGAGGGAGGAATATGACAGGTAAAATGAACAGCAAATATAAGTGCCCTGAGTCATCTGAAAGGGCCAATTATAGTAGTAGTGGAAGAGGCAGCCATATTTAGGTGCTTTCCGAGAAGAGGAAGACTAAATGCTTGTAGGTCACTGCAAGGAATTTAGGTGTTATTTTAAGTATAGGAAAAATTCCTAGAGTATTTTAGATTCTTGAATGTTGGAGATTTCAAATGTTTACTCTGGCTGGTGCTTGAAATGTGAAGGAAGGTGCTCACACGGGGATGGACTCTGAAAAACAACCTGAGGGTTTTGAAGGGGCAGGGGGTGGGAGGTTTGGGGGAGCCAGGTGGTGGTATTATGGAGGGCACGCACTGCATGGAGCACTGGGTGTGGTGCAAAAACTATGAATTCTGTTACGCTGAAAAGAAATTTAAAAAAAAAAGAATAAAAAAAAAGAAGGCTATTAGCATAGTTTGGTAGTCTGGTCTAGAGATATGTCTGGGGTACAGTGGGAGAAAAGTGAAAGCATTTGTGATGTATTTCGGAGATAGAGCTGAAAATGTTTGCCAAAAGAAAGGAGAAAGAAAACATGAAAATTAAAGATCCTCAGGCTTTTGGTTTAAGCAGTTGAGTTAGTGTTGGTGCCATTTACCAAGATAGGGAAGCCTGGGAAACGACACATTCAGGGGGAAGAAATCATGAATTCCATTGGGATGTCTTGAATTAGACACATTTTTTTTAAATTTATTTATTTGTCAGAGAGAGAGGGAGAGAGAGCGAGCAAGCACAGGCAGACAGAGTGGCAGGCAGAGGCAAGGGAGAAGCAGGCTCCCTGTGGAGCAAGGAGCCCGATGTGGGACTCGATCCCAGGATGCGGGGATCATGACCTGAGCCGAAGGCAGCCGCTTAACCAACCGAGCCACCCAGATGTCCCGTGAATTAGACACATTTATAGTTATCTAAGTGGAGATGTCCAGGAAGCTATTGGATATATGAGTCTGGATTTCAGATGAAAAGTTAGGGCTAGGGGCACCTGGGTGGCTCAGTGGGTTAAAGCCTCTGCTTTCGGCTCAGGTCATGATCCCAGGGTCCTGGGATCAAGCCCCACATCGGGCTCTCTGCTCCACAGAGAGCCTGCTTCCTTCTCTCTCTCCCTGCTTGCATCTCTTGCCTACTTGTAATCTCTGTCTGTCAAATAAATAAATAAAATCTTTAAAAAAAAAAGTTAGGGCTAGAGGTGGACCTTTGGGAACCTCAGCATGTGGGTATTATCTGTAGTCATGGAACTGCCTGAAGTTACCTGAGGAAGATATATTCAGAGGAGAGAAGTAGATTTGATGACAACACTGAAGCACTCATCACCAAATGCAAATGGCATGAAAAGAGGACCCAGCACCAGACACTGAGATGAAGTGGGCAATAAGGTAGGAGAAAATAGCCTATAGTAAAGAACCTAGAATTCAAAGGAATAAACTGATTTAAGAAAGGAAGTGATATTTTATACCATGCTACTGAGACATCAGTTAAGATGAGAATAGAAAAGCAACATATGCCAAAATAGGAATAGGAATTATAGGTTTCCTTGACAAAAGCTGTTCCCTGTGGTAACAGAGAAGAGGTAGAGAGGAAAGAGTAAATAGTCTACTCATAATGCCTGTACTTTCTCAGACTATTTATTCCAGTTTCCTTCCTTCCTTCTACCCATCTTTCCTTTTCCCCTTCCCTCCCTCATTTGTTCTTTCCTTCCTTCCTTCCTTCTCCCTTTCCTTTCTTCTTTCCTTTCTCTCTTCCTTCCTTCAGATGAGTGGGAAAAGTGGAATGAGGCAGTATTTGAAAAGGAACATGGTGTCAGAATAGGCAGATGATTACAGATAAAAGATGAGATAGATAGATGTGTATGAGAAAGAGAGAAGATAGATAGATGATAGATAGTTAGATATTTTAGGTGGAGGAAATCAGATGATGTTTATATGTCAACAGAGAAAAAAATCAATGAATAGAAAATCTTTTTGAAAGTGACAGAGAGGGGCACTTGGATGGCTCAGTCAGTTAAGAGTCTGTGTCTTGGTTTCAGCTCAGGGCACTATCTCAGTGTTGTGGGATGATGCCCCCATGGTGGGACGCACTCAATGGGGAGTCTACTTGAAGATACTCTCCCTCTTCCCCTCCCCCCACTCTCACACATACATGCTCCCTTTCTCTCTTTCTCTAAAATAAGTAAATAAGTCTTTAAAAAAAAGTGACTGAGAAAATTTCAAGAATAACATACTATAGAAAGTGGTAGGGCAGGAATAGGTGAATGTGATTTTGTAAATATTTAGAAAAGAGTCTGAGGATAATAGGGAGTCTTGACAACAGAACATATGTTGTTGACAGCCAGTGAAAGAGTTTGGGATGGTGAAGAGTACAAGATGGGTTAGATTAGTGGATGTATAGTGCAGTTTGGAGATAAAAATCTGGCTAATGATGAATGATCCAGGAAGCCTAAACATGGAGGCTGACTCAGAAAAACAAGGAAATGAAATGTAATTAGTGCTGAATATCTCCTAGACAATACTTCTCAAACTATCTGTGGTGAAAGACTATTTTCCCCTGTGCATTACAGAAGAATACTTGTGTAAAAGATGAATTTCTGGGAAAATAATCACATACTTGGTTGTTGCAGCATTGTCAATTTCTATAAACATCCATAAACGTTTATTCCAATTTCTGTATTACTTCTTTGTGGACCAGTAACAAAAATTTGCCAGTTGACATCAATTTGACAAGCACTCTGAGCAAGACATATTTAGATAAGTCTGATGAGAATCAGTAATTTAGAGTAATTTAGAACAGTGTTCTCATTTTTGTTTGTGAATCCAACAGTAATAAAATCTAGACAAACTACAGTGTACTTATTCAGTTAGAAATTTTATTTTTACTTGTACATTATATACAGGCACCACTGACTGTGCTAATACACTATATAGTAGCATTTAAATAAACAAGGACAAGGTATTCACTTAAAAAATACCAGTGAAGTCACCAAAGATGAAAACTCATAATAGTATTTAAAATTAAGACTGTCAGAAATTTTAATAAAAAATAAACTTGCATGAATGATAAGGCATATGAATCTGGATTAAGAAAAATTTTACTCAGGCTTCATACTATTGCATATCCAAGCATTGTTTATGAAATACCATTTTTATTATGTTAAGCCTATGATATGCTTCATAATACTTCCAATATCTATCATCTGACTCAGTATATATGGATAATAGAAACTGAGCAATAATACTTCCACAGCCTTGAGTCTTATTACACGTGCCATATTTCTGCATTTTGACAGAGGTTGCATAGCCCAGAGAAGAACTTGGAAAGAGGGGTGGGACTCTGAAGAAAAACCAGTAGCAACTGGGAGGAGTTGTGGGGTGTTGATGAGAATTCGAGCTTTCCAAGAAGTTGTATCTTGATTAAAACCAGGAGGCTAAGAGGAAACAGGAAAAATCCAGACAGAAAGGAATCCTACTGAACATTTAATGTACTCCTCCCCATGAACTGTAATCATTCAGATTTACACAGAGCAAAGAAATTGAGAAGAAACACACACACACACACACACACACACACACACACAATTGTACTTCAATAGAGAGTGAATTCAAAAGCTTAAATTCTATTAAAAATCAGAAATTGGCTTGGATCTTTACATATCACAATATCTTCTATCTATAGAACTAACAATGTGACTCTTGATTTCTGTAAAACTAACAGTAATTAATAATTGCTACTCTGTGCCTGAGGAATAGTCAAGAAGACCCACACTTTCTCCCTTCACTATAGACCTCTAAGCCTAAGTCAGGCTGAAGATAAGTAAGAAATAAGTTTTAAATCAAATAAAAAATTTACTCTTTGATAATAGCTTAGACAGTATTTATCTAACATTTGAAGACTAAGATACTTGCTAATATATGCAAATGATTGGGAAAACTACGGGGTAGATTTGGAATTTTATGCATGGGTGAAGTAGAATGATCTTACCAGGAGGTTTAAAGGGGCAGTGTTGAAAATTACTACTTATTGCTAATGATACCCTACTGAGTCTACGTCAACCTGGTATGTATATTGAAAAACCATATGTTGCCTTGTTTGAGGTTTCTCAGAGACTGCTAGCTGTTTACCAAACCCATTTCCTCTTCTTTGACACACATAGATGGCCTCATTTCTCAGATACATTCAGGATTAGATGTAAACATGTAACTGAGTTCCCATCAATAGCATAGGAGCAATAGTGGTGTGTTCTGTTTCCCATTATGGTCAGTTGAAACCTCTTATCCTCTCTATCCTTTGTTTTTTATTCTTCAGCCAGGTGCATAGAGAGAACAAGGAAGATTCATGCATTAGTAGATATATACAAAATAGGAGTGTGGGTCATTGAATAAACTCATAGAGGAGAGATGATCTGTCACCTTGTACATTTTTCAACTGTTGTTTTGGAAGCAAAATATAAATTTCTTTTGTGTTCAGTCATTTGTTTGGTTCTGCTTCTGTACCATTTAGCTTACCCTAAGTAATGCAGTAATAATGAGTGATAATAATGAGTAATAACCACAGTATAAAACCAAGAAGACTATATGGAAAAATTACTTCTGAAATTATATAATACAAGAACCAAAGAACAAATTTAGAATGTTGTTTACATTTTAATGACTTGATTTAATGTATGAGAAAAACAAAGTCATAAGGAATGAACCAGAGGAGACTAAAAGGTAATGAGATAAGTGAAAGATGAGAGTAAGGAAAAAATCTACATTGTGGGAAAGGAAGAGAAAATTTGATGCCACAGAAAATTAAATCACCAACCTGAAAACAAATAAGAAAATCCTTCCTAGAATGCAGAAAATAAAGGGTAAATAATTAAAAATGTTGAAAGAAAAATGATAAATACACAGTTAAATAATGAAGTGAAAAGATACCATTTATTTCTTTACCAGAAGCAAATGACTAAATAACTAAAATCTCAAGCTAAAAGAAAATATCGATAAATGATTTCATGGTTTGTTCAGGAATACCAATACAAAGGATCTATTATGATACAATTAACTATAGAGATAAGAGATACATTATTTATGCAACTAGGATTGGAAAAAGAGAAAAACACATGGATACTAATGAACAGAGAAGAGTCAGATGTTGTTATAATATTGTACAAAGTAAAGGCCAGAATTCACAAGACACAGTTTTCAAAATACTGAATAGAAAAAGATATGACCTCAAAATGTCAAGCCTTACTTTGTAGTTTTTCTCATGTGGACTCAACACAAAATAAAAATATTCTTATATACATAATGTTAAAAATTGTCTCATACCTTTTTATCTACGTCAAGCTCCCTGCTCAGTGGGGAATTGACTTCTCCCTCTGCTTCTCCCCCCGCCCTGCCATGCTCTCTCTTTCACACCATCTCTCTATTTATAAATAAATAAATAAATAATTTTTTAAAAGAGAAAATAAAGGTAAGAGCTAAAGGAGAGCAATGACAAGTAATTAATTGTAACTTAAGAAAAGTAATAGCAAAATTTTGCAATCCTTTTTATAAACCTGTACAAAAATAGATGGCATATGTTAAATATAAAAATAATGAAAAAATCTCTGTACCTAAAATGACAGATTTGAGAAAGTTTTTCAGCTGGCTGGGACATAGCAAAATTAAAGCACATTAAATTATTTTGTTATATAGGTTACTCAAAAATAATATGTTTTTCTTAATTTTATCAACTAGAAAAATGTAGGCTAAGGATAACTTTGTTAAAAAATTAAAACTAATATAAATCACAAGGTTGGAGAAGATATATGTGTGTGTGTGTATGTGTGTGTGTGTGTGTGTGTGTGT
>PISX010036260.1:0-12145 GCA_004024625.1 Mellivora capensis | reverse complement strand
GGCCAAAAGACACATGAAAAAGTGCTCCACATCACTCGGCATCAGGGAAATACAAATCAAAACCACAATGAGATATCACCTCACACCAGTCAGAATGGCTAAAATTAACAAGTCAGGAAATGACAGATGCTGGCGAGGATGTGGAGAAAGGGGAACCCTCCTACACTGTTGGTGGGAATGCAAGCTGGTGCAACCACTCCGGAAAACAGCATGGAGGTTCCTCAAAAGTTGAAAATAGAACTACCCTATGATCCAGCAATTGCACTACTGGGTATTTACCCTAAAAAATGCAAACGCAGTGATCCGAAGGGGCATGTGCACCCGAATGTTTATAGCAGCAATGTCTACAATAGCCAAACTATGGAAAGAACCTAGATGTCCATCAACAGATGAATGGATAAAGAAGATGTGGTATATATACACAATGGAATACTATGCAGCCATCAAAAGAAATGAAATCTTGCCATTTGCAATGACATGGATGGAGCTAGAGGGTATCATACTTAGTGAAATAAGTCAATCGGAGAAAGACAACTATCATATGATCTCCCTGATATGAGGAAGTGGAGATGCAACATGGGGGGTTGGGGGGTAGGAAAAGAAGAAAAGAAACAAGATGGGATCGGGAGGGAGACAAACCATAAGTGACTCTTAATCTCACAAAACAAACTGAGGGTTGCTGGGAGGAGGGGGATCGGGAGAGGGGGGTGGGGTAATGGACACTGGGGAAGGTATATGCTATGATTAGTGCTGTGAAGTGTGTTAACCTGGTGATTCACAGACATGTACCCCTGGGGATAAAAATACATCATATGTTTATAAAAATTTTTTTAAAAAATTAGAAAAAAAAAGAACATGCTGTGAGGTCAAGCTTTATGTTTCCTCCTTGGTTCCAAAACAAAGCAGTAACAGAGGTTAAAAGTAAGAAAAATTCATCCCCTGTGGGACTAGAAGAAATACAGTCATCCCTACTGAACATTAGAAAAAAAAATTACTGGGGCACCTGGGTGATTCAGTTCATTAAGCATCTGCCTTCAGCTCAGGTCATGATCTCAGGGTCCTGGGATCAAGCCCTGCATCAGTCTCCCTGCTCAGCAGGGAGTCTGCTTCTCTCTCTGCCTCTCCCCTCTGCTCATGCCTATTCACTCATTCTCTTTCTCAAATAAATAAATAAAATCTTCAACAAAAATAAAAGAAAAAATTACTAAAGGAATTCTATAGTTTGCTTTTTTGTTTGTTTTTGTTTTGTTTTGTTTTGTTTTTTAGAGAAAGAGAGTGCACAAGTGGGGATGGAGGGTGGGGGCAGGGCAGAGAGAGAATCCCAAGCAGGCTCCACGCCCAGCATGGAGCCTGACATGGTGCTCAATCCCATGACCCATGAAATCATGAGCTAAAACCAAGAATTGGATGCTTAATCCACTGAGGCACCCACATACCCCAGGAACTGTAGTATTTATAGCAAACATTTGTAATTTTTGTTTTGTTTTGGCCATCTAGAAGCTAAACACATTTCCTACTTTGGAGAAAACCAAATTTGTGGAAATAGGATGCTTCCGGTAGGGCAGCTAATGTGAAGGGGCAGTTATAGTTACTTTTCACAGCTCACAGCTAAGCCATGGTTGCATATTCCAAAGGTATTATGGTAAGTGAAAGAGGCCAAACCCCAAATGCTATCTAGTGTCTGATTCCACTGAGTTCACATTCTGGAAAAGGCAAATCTTTAGGGATGGAAAGCAGAATCATAGTTACCATGGGATGGAGTTGGAGAAGGGTTGACTACAAAAGTGGCACATAGCGAAATTTTGGGGGTGGATGACACAACAGTTCTGTATCTTGGTTGAGATTGTGGGTACATAGTGATGTCTTCAAAGCCCACAGAACTACACATTAGAAAGGGTGAACTGTAGGTCAATTTTAAAATTAAAAAAGTAAAAATACTCTGATAAATCATCATTCTAGAACTGGGCACTAGGGGACATGGTAATCAGGAATGTCACTCAAACACTCATCAAGATGGATCTTGTTTTGCCTAAGAAAGATCACCGAGGAAAAGGATACATTTCATTTTCATTTAATGCCACAAACCAAAAATACTTTTTTGAAGGATAAAGTTTGTATGAGATATGCTAATAGGGGATAAGTTTTTTAAAAGAAATAGACTTGCCCTTAGCATTAAAGACCTGGAGAAAACTAATATAAAGTAGAATACAAACGCCATTTTGACAACTTGAAGGAAATGTGGTATCAAAATTTGCTCTTGGTTTATTTTTCACTTCCCCTGTGCATTTAGGGCTATTTTGTTTTTTTAGACAAAAAAGTGCACTGTGCAGTATTAAAAAAAAATCCAAGAGCTCTAAAGTAATAGAAAATGAAAGAGGAGATTTTAGAAAGCAGGAAGATTTGAGTAAAGGAGGAAAACAACAACAACAACAACAAACACAACTCTCTTCCAAAATGGCTAAGAGTCAGTGAAATATGAAAACTGCTGCTGAGGATCTCCCTGGACCAAGAAAAAAAAATACAGTTTGTAAATCTTGACTTGCCTTGAAGTTAATTACATCCCACATTCAGTAGAGAGAAAAATATGAAAAATTATTATTCCATCTCAATTGTGAACAATAGTTGAAAATGCAGTTTTCAACATAAAAAGCCATGATATCTTAAAAGCTAGCAAAGCAATTCTGAACACAGACACTTCTGAGTTCAGAAAAAAATAGCCACATTTCTGTATCTGGAGATTCTACAAAAGGAAGATGACTCAAGAGGAAGGAGAAGCCAAAAACGGATGACCAAAGGTTGAAGAAATGGAAGGTACACATCAAAACCCTTGCAGAATATTTTAAAAACAAAACAAAACACCCTTGTAGTTATGCAAATTGCCCTCTGGTGATTTCAAGTTTTAATAGGTCATTATGAAAGATGGAAGAAATAAAAAATGTCCGAGAACAAGTTCCAAAATGGCATGACATGAAACTCTAGATCGGCATCCAAGGCTGAAGCAGCAAATGAGAACAATATACTAGGGTTCTCCAGAGAAACAGAACCAAGAAGAGATATAGACATACATAAGGATGTTTATTATTAGAATCACTTCCTATGATTATGGAGGGCAAGAAGTCACATGATCTGCCAGCTGCAGAACCTGGAAAGCCACCGGTTAAGTGCCAGCCCTATTGCAGGAGACTTTTGTTGTGGCACAAAAAGAGGCAAAGAGAGCAAATTCTGCCTTACTCCACCAGGCCCAATAACATTGGGCTCCCAGCTTCATAGAAATGTGACCATTTCTTTTTTTTTCCCCCTAAGGTTTTATTTATTTATTCTTTATTTCTTTTTTCTTTATTTATTTATCTGACACAGAGAGAGGGAGAGAGAACAAGCAGAGGGAGGGGCAGAGGGAGAGAGAAGCAGACTCCCAACTGAGCCACCCAGATGCCCAAAATGTGGCCATTTCATTTAGTTTGTAATAGAGATCATAATTTCTACCTTCAAGGATTGGTAGAACTAAGTCATATCTGTATGTGATTTACCACATGGCAGGTACCTATGATGTGAAGTAACTGAACTATTTCCTATCAGAATAGCAAGTAACAAAAATATTTAATAAAAAGACTAAACATTTAATAGCACAGCAAAAGCACTGTTTCAATTTAGAGTTGGCCTTCTTCATTAGAAAATATCTTAAAACTAGAAAAGTATAAATAATCTTTCTTCAAAAGACTTGATGCTTAAAATATGTTGGTCAAAACATGGTGATAATTCATTGTTTTTGATTTTTCAAAACTCCAGGTCCAGATGAATTAGAATTTATAATTACTAGTATCCAAGGAATTTTGGACAGCGGTATAGGGACCAAAATTTTCTTAGTTTTCAAGAGGGGGCAGAGGGGGATTCTGAGAACACCAAACCCATAAAGAAAGAAAATGTATAAATTGAAAGCCAGGTGAATTGTTTTAACTCATAGACACGCTGCTTAAGACAATTCTAGCTCTATTGATCAAGCAGATATTTTGTTATCACTCAGAAAAGAAACCATATATTAAATCCAGGAGCCTAGGAGCAGGCAATATTCATGGCTCCAGTAGGTGGGTGGAAAGAAGATTCACAGTTGAAGAGGAGAAATGACAATTAATTCAGAATTGAGAACTCCATGATCAGAACTAGGGTCTGAGTATCCTGGTCAGAGCTAGAAATAGAGCACATGCACAGAGCTGGCCAAGCAGGGCAGTTGGTTTCTGAGATGGATATTAGCATGCAAAGGGCTATGGTCTCTGGACCATGAGGTCCATCAAGAGTGGGAGAAGAAGGTGAACTACAGTGATGTTGCAAGAGAGTGCTGCCAACTCCATGGGGAGGGCTGGAGCTGGGGTGGCCCTTTAGAGACATCTTGAATTGAGACAGGGAGCAGGGCTATCTTCTTCCTGCAATGGACTAGTCACAGAGGTGAGCTAGTGCCTGGGGAGTGGCTGCCTTTGCGTAATGCTGCAGCCCTTACAGCAGAGGGCAATGCCAGGAGAGACAGACGCTCAGCTGTCTTCAGCAGCTGGGGTATAAGCACCTCTTTCCGAAGGAGGATGGTACCCACTACACCTGGCCTGATGCCAGATCTCCATAACACCAAGGAAGATCACCTACAGCCCTCCTGGGCCATGAGCAGGGCTGAGACTGGAGGAAGGGGTGGTAGTTGTGGAAAAGTCAAGGACTTTTGCTAACAGATCAGTAATTTGCTAGCAAGTTTTAAGTTATTTAACTTCTTTGAGCTCCTGGTTTCATCCATATTTATAGAACACTTAGGGGCAGAATTAAAAGGCATAGCATATAAAAGAAAGACATATCAATATGTTGATGATAGAGTCAGAGAGATCATTACAACTTGGAATGATACAGTGAAATAGAGAATATAAGATTTAAGAGGGATACATAAGAAGTATTTAATAAAGCTTCCACAGTTAAATTGCACATACACACACATACACACCAGGAAAGTAATTAACAATAGTAGACATTTATTGAGTAGCAAGGACCCATCATGAGCCAGGCCTTACCCTCTATGCTTTCAATACTATGCAACTAGATGCCATAAAGTACTAAACCCCTTATAGGGATGATTTCCATTAATCCTCTCAGCAAACCTGCAAGACAGGAGCTTTTATTACCCTTCCTCTTCATAGAGGTGAACTTGGTTTGGGAGGGTAAGTAATTCTACCCTAGGTCAGTTAACTGGGAGAAGGTAGACCCAGGACACCAAGAACCTTGAAACAAACACAAAGCTCTTACATGTGACCATCACACCATGTTAGAGAGAAAAGAAACTAGCATATAACAAATCACATGTTATATCATTTGATCCACACATCAGTCAGGATATATAAATTGCAAGTAATAAGAATTTTAATTTTAACAGATTTAAGCCCAAGAGAAAGTAATTGGTTCATGTAACTGGAAGTCCAGAGGTAGAATGGCTTTGAGGGTTGACTTCTTCTAATGGCTCCATCTCTATTTTCTTGCAAATCTTTCTACTTGGCCTCCAGTGAGGTTGGCTTCTTCCCAGACTGGAAGCAATAACCTCACAGCAGATCCAGGGCTCACTGGATCCATAAAATTAATCCAGACAAAGAGAGAAAGGGTCATTTCCAGGAGCTTACCCAGAAAAACGAGAGAGAATTTTCCCAAAGTTCCTGGCTCACTTCTACTTACATCTCCCTGTCAAAATTATGAACAGATCAAGGACATGAGACCATCCTTAGACAAATTGGGCCATCCGTGGAATTGCAAGAGGGGTCAGCATACCCTGAGATTCACAAAGTTCCTGGAGAAGGGGTGGGTACCTAAATAAAGTTAGGGATCTCTTTGGAAGAAGAAAGGAGGGAAAGAATAGGTCCTGGGTAGAGTTTCAACAATGTCTGGTTCAGAGAAAAATTCTCCTACCGCCCTGCTTTTGTGATGTGTGGCTTTAAAACAGTTCTTATGAAAAAGAGCTGTGGTTTTTGTACTAATAATAAATTTCATATGAGCTAAATGGATCAGAGGGTTAATGTAAATGTATTAGATGGTTAATCTTGAGCTCACTGATAAGAGTAGCCAGGATAAAAGAAGGAATAGCCTTATCATACTCAATTCTGGTCATATTGGGACATGGTATCAACTCCAGATATTGCATGTAAAGAGGAATATTAAAGATCACAGAGGAGGTGGAAGCATAGCAATAGTCCCCATAAGAGTGGAAACTCGGCAGGTTCAAATCCCAATTCTGCCATATTCCTTCCATGTGAACTTCAGCAAGTTGTATAAACTCTAAACCTCAGTTTCCTCATCTTTGAAATAGGGATATTGACACATACCTGTACCCCTGGGGCTAATAATACATTGAATTTTAATAAAAAATTTAAAAATTTAAAAAATAATAAAAATAAAATAAAATAAAATAGGGACATTGATAATACTTACCTTGCAGAGTTGCTGAGAAAACCAAGAAAGACCAAATTCTGCAAGTTCACAGGAGCATAAAGTTTATTTGGATATCATGATTTCTAGACCCTAGCTTCTGCTGGATTTGTCCAGCTCAAGAAATGTGTAGAATACCCCAGTGAGCTCGCTTGGCACTGCTCCTAACCCACCTAGACATAAATCTTGGTCCCTTTCTTTGATTTCCACAGAAAAACAACTCCCTCGTCTCTTGAATAAGCATCAATGGGAACACTAGGCAGACACATGCAAAAGAATGAAACTGGACCACTGTTTTATGCCATGCACAAAAATTATCTCAAAATTATTGAAAGACTTGAATTTAAGATCTGAAACCACTAAACTCCTGGAAGAAAACAGTAAGCTTAGTGATGATTTTTCAGATCTGACTCAAAAGCAAGGACAACACAACCAAAAATAAACATGAGGATCTTGTCAAATTAGACAGCTCTGCACACCAAAGGAACCATCTACAAAACGAAAAGGCAATCTACTGAGTGGGAGAAAATATCTGCAAATCACATATCTGATAAGGGGTTAATATCCAAAACATCTAAGAATTCAATAGCAAAAAATTAAAAAACAGTCCAATTGAAAACGGGGCAGAAGATTTTAATAGATATTTTTTTCAAAGACAACATACAGATGGCCAACACGTAGATATGAAAAGATGCCCAACAAAAACCACAATGAGATATCACCTCACACCTGACAGAATGGCTATTATAAAAAAAAAAAAAATAAGAGGTAACAAATCCTGGCAAGGAGGTGGAGAAAAAGGAATTGTTGTGCACCCTTGGTGGGGCTGTAAATTGATGCAGCCCTATGGAAAACTCTACAGGCATTCCTTCGAAAATTAAAAATTGAATTACCATACGATCCACAACTCCACTTCTGGATATCTATCTGAATAAGACAAAAACGCTAACTCAAAAAGGTACCTGCACCTGATGTGCACTGCAGCATTATTTATAACAGCCAAAATATGTAAACAACAGGACTGTCCACTGACAGATGAATGGATAAAGAAGACATGGTGTGTGTGTGCGTGTGTGTGTGTGTGCGTGCACGCTTGTCCCAGTAATATTACTCAGTCCTAAAAAAGAATAAAATCTTGCCATTTGTGACAACATGGATGGACTCTGAAGGCATAATGCTAAGTGGAATTAGTCAGAGAAAGAGAAATACCCTAAGATTTCACTTTTATGTGTAATTTATAAAATAAAAAACAAACAATACCAAGTTCATATAGAGAACAAACTGGTGGTTTCCAGAAGCAGGGGGCTAGGGGTAGGCAAAATGGGTAAAGGGAGTCAAAGGGTACAAACTTCCAATTATAAAATAAATAATGTGCAGCATGTAACGTACAGCATGTTGACTAGAACTAACAGTACTGTACTGCATATCTGAAAGTTTCGAAGAGGGTAAATCTTTTAAGTTCTCGTAAAAGAAAGAGAAAGAGAGGAAGGAAGGATGGATGGAAGGAAGGGAGGGGGAAGGGAGGGAAGAAGGGAGAAAAAAGAGAGAGATGGAGGGAAAGAAAGAGATACAGGGAAAGAAAGAGGGAGGGAGCGAGGGAAGGAGGAAGGAAGGAAGGAAGGAAGGAAGGAGATGGAAAGGAAGAGGGAGGGAAAGAAAGACAGGGGGAAAGAAGGAAGGGAGGGAGGGAAGGAGGAAGAGGAATTCATCAAATATCCAACTCAAAGAATAAAGAGCTAAACAAGTAACAAATTGCAGGAGACTTGGGATAAAATGAATCTATCAGGGGCGCCTGGGTGGCTCAGTGGGTTAAAGCCTCTGCCTTCAGCTCAGGTCATGCTCCTAGAGTCCTGGGGCTCTCTGCTCAGCTGGGAGCCTGCTTCCTCCTCTCTCTCTCTCTGTCTGCCTCTCTGCCTACTTGTCATCTCTGTCTGTCAAATAAATAAATAATTTTTTTTAAAGTGAATCTATCAGAAAGAAAAAGAGGTCCCACAGAAAACACTTAAAACCAACATGCCATAGTATATAATAGGAAATGACTCTAAAATTCTGAGAATGGAGGCTCCTGGGTGGCCCAGTAAATTAAGTGTCCTACTCTTGATCTCAGCTCAGATATTGATCTCAGGGTTGTGTGTTTAGAAATCAACAAACAACATGGAAGAGATGTGAGTCACATCTATTCTTTCACCTTTGAACATGAAACATAATCATATAAAGACAAAAATGCACTTTCACCATGTGTATTCAGCATACTGTCAGAAGTTCTAATTAGAGTAATTAGATAAGAAAAAGAAATAAAAGATACCCAAATTGAAAAGGAGGATGTAATCTATTTGCAGATGATATGAATTTACATACAGATAACTGTTAAGATTAACCAAAAAAAGGGATGCCTCGGTGGCTCAGTTGGTTAAGCGTCTGCCTTTGGTTCAGGTCACTATTGCAAGTCATGGGATAGAATCCTGCATTGGGCTCCCTGCTCAGCAGGAAGCCTGCTTCTCCCTCTGCTTGCCACTCCCCCTGCTTGTGCATGCTCTCTCTCTCACAAATAAATGAAATCTTAAAATAAAATTCCAGCAAAAAAAAAACCTGTTAAATAGATGAAATCAGTAAAGTTGATGAAACAAAATTAGCACACAGAAAGCACTTGTATTTCTATACATTAACAGTGAACAACTGAAAAGTAAATTAAGAAAGCAGTTGTTCAATAGAATAAAAGAGAATAAAATGTAAAGACTTGAACACTCAAAACTATAAAACATTGCTGAAAGAAATCTAAGATGATATAAATAAATGGAAAGTACCCTGTTCTTTGAATACTTAATGTGAAGACAACACCACCACCCAAAACAATGTATGGATTGAATACAATCTTTATCAAAGTCCCAATAGTTGTTTTTTTTTTCATAAACAGGAAAACCCATTCTAAAATTCATATGGAATCTCAAGGGACTCCAAATAACCAAAACAAAATAATCTTTAAAAAGAACAAAAGGGGCTCATACGTCCAGATTTCAAAACTTACTACAAAGTTACAGTAATCAAAACAGTGGCAATGGCATATGGACAGACATATAGGTCAATGGAACAGAATACAGTACAGAAATAAAGACTTGCATTTATGATCATTTGATTTATGAGAAGGGTGCCAAGACCACACATGGAAAGGACAGTCTTTTCAACAAATGGTTCTAGAAAACTGGACAGCCACATGCAAATGTATAAATTTTATACCAGACACAAAAATTAACTTAAAATGGATCAAAGATCTAAACTTAAGAACCAAAATCATAAAACTCTCAGAAGAAAAAATAGGAGGAAAGCTTCATATTGGATTTGGCAATGATTTCTTGGATATGACACCAAAAGTAAATACAGCAAAAGAAAAAGTAGATAAATTAGATCTCAACAAAATAATTTTTAAAGATTTATTAGCCATTCTAGAGAGTGGGGGAGGGGCAGAGGGAGAAGGAGAAAGAGAATCCCAAGCAGAGTCCCTGCTGAGAGGGGAGCCCAACATGGGGTCCGATCTCATGACCGCAAGGATCATGACCTGAGCCAAAATCAAGAGCTGGAGGCCCAAATGACTGAACCACCCAGGCACCCCTAGGTCTTAACAGAATTAAAAACTTTTGTTCAACAAAGGACGCTATCAAAAGAGTAAAAACACAACCCACAGAATAGGGATCAAATATTTGCAAATTATATAACCGATAAGGGATTAATATCCAGAATATATAAGGAACTCTAAAAACAAAAATAGGACTTCAATAGGACATTTCTCCAAAGATGATATGCAAATGGCCAAAAAGCACATGAAAAGATATTAAATCATGTCATTAGGGAAATGCAAATCAAAACCACAGTAAGATATCACTTCATACCCATTAGGACAGTTATCATAAAAAAAATTGAAAATAACAAGTGTTTGTGAGGACATGGAGAAAACGGAATCCTGGTACATTGCTATCAGGAATGGGAAATGGTAGTCTATGGAAATTAGTTTGGTGGTTCCTCAAAAAGTTAGACATGGTGTTATGATGATCCAGCAATTCCTCTCCTAGGTATACATCAAAAAGAATTGAAAGCAGGAACTCAAACAGATACTTTTATATCAATCTCCATAGCAACATTATTTACAATAGCCAAAGGGTAGAAACAACACTTTGGATAAACAAAATGTGCTATATACATACAACGGAATATTTTGCAGCCATAAAAAGATATGATTCTGATATATGCTACACAAATGAACCTTGAAAATATTGTTGTGGTATAATAAAATATATATGTATTTTGTCTTTGTTCCTAGCTCCTGGCACTGAGCTCCTAAAATCCTGGTAAATTCCTGAGTGATAGGAATACCTGTTTTATGCTAATGACTCCTAGTTGGGTATGATGGGGGAAAGTCTAGATAGCTTCAGGATGAGGCTAGTTATCAGGAAAACTATGTGATTAGACAGTTAGAATTTTGAACTCCATCCTGTTTCCGAGGAGGAGAGAGGACAACCAATGATGCCAAGATGAGGTTTGGGGGAAACTTCTGGGTTGGTGAACACATCATATGCTGGGAAGGTGGTACACCCAGAGAGAACATGGAAGCTTTGACACACCTACTTCTCCCATACCTTGCCCTCTTCCATTTGGTTGCTCCTGAGTTGTATCCTTTATAATAAAACTATAAGTATGGCATTTTCCTGAGTTCTGTGAGTTGTTCTACTAATTATCCAACCTGAGCAGGCGAGGATGGGAGAAGGTCATGGAAACCTCCAAATTTGTCGTAGGGCAGGCAGAGCAGAAGTGGGGGTAGCCTGGAGCCCCTATTTGCAACTGGTACCTGAAGTGGGGACAGCCTTATGGGACTAAGGCCTTACCTTGTAGAGTCTGTGTTAACTCACTCCAATAGTTAGGGTCAGAATTGAATGGAATTGTAGGAAACCCAGTTGATGTCAGAGATTGGAGAATTGGCAATGCAACTATGTTCTCTAGTGTAAGAAAAGATACCAAATAATTTTGCTAAGTGAAATAAACCAGACACAAAAGAATAAATATTATGATTCCACTTACATAAAATACAGAGATTGGGCAAATTCATAGAAACAGAAAGTGGAAAAGAGGTTATCAAGGGCTGGGGAAAGCAGGTAAGTAAGGAGAGTTATTATTTAAAGGACATAGAATTGCTGTTTGGGATGATGATATAGTTCCAGAAATGAGTAGTAGTGATGGTTCTACAATATTGTAAATGTATTTAATGCCAATGAATTGTATACCTTAAAAAAGGCTAAAATGATAAATTCTTTATACACGTTTTATAATAAAAAAGTAACAAAAAATATATATTTTTTTATTTTTTAATTTTTATTTTTTATAAACATATTTTTATCCCCAGGGGTACATGTCTGTGAATCGCCAGGTTTACACACTTCACAGCACTAACCATAGCACATACCCTCCCCAATGTCCACTACCCCACGCCCCAAGCCCGACCCCCTCCCCCCAGCAACTCTCAGTTTGTTTTGTGAGATTAAGAGTCACTTAGGGTTTGTCTCCCTCCCAATCCCATCTTGTTTCTTTTCTTCTTTTTCTACCCCCCTAGTCCCCCATGTTGCATCTCCACTTCCTCATATCAGGGATATCATATGATAGTTGTCTTTCTCTGATTGACTTATTTCACTAAGCATGATACCCTCTAGTTCCATCCACG
>PISX010036259.1:0-12139 GCA_004024625.1 Mellivora capensis | reverse complement strand
AGCAATCAGACAACAAAAAGAAATTAAAGGCATCCAAATCGGCAAAGAAGAAGTCAAACTCTCACTCTTTGCAGATGATATGATACTGTATGTGGAAAACCCAAAAGACTCCACGCCAAAACTGCTAGAACTTGTACAGGAATTTAGTAAAGTGTCAGGATATAAAATCAATGCACAGAAATCAGTTGCATTTCTCTACGCCAACACAAGACAGAAGAAAGGGAAATTAAGGAGTCAATCCCATTTACAATTGCACCCAAAACTATAAATACCTAGGAATAAACCTAACCAAAGAGGCTAAAAATCTATACTCAGAAAACTATAAAGTACTCATGAAAGAAATTGAGGAAGACACAGAGAAATGGAAAAATGTTCTATGCTCCTGGACTAGAAGAACAAATATTGTGAAAATGTCTATGCCATCTAAAGCAGTCTACACATTTAATGCAATCCCTATCAACATCCCACCCATTTTTTCAAAGAAATGGAACAAATAATCCTAAAATTTGTATGGAACCAGAAAAGACCTTGAATAGCCAAAGGAATATTGAAAAAGAAAGCCAAAGTGGGTGGCATCACGATTCCAGACTTGAAGCTCTATTACAAAGCTGTCATCATCAAGACAGTATGGTACTGGCACAAAAACAGACACATAGATCAATGGAACAGAATAGAGAACCCAGAAATAGACCCTCAACTCTATGGTCAACTAATCTTCGATAAAGCAGAAAAGAATGTCCAATGGGAAAAAGACAGTCTCTTCAATAAATGGTGTTGGGAAAATTGGACAGCCACTTGCAGAAAAATGAAATTGGACCATTTCCTTACACCACACACGAAAATAGACTCAAAATGGATGAAGGACCTCAATGTGAGAAAGGAATCCATCAAAATCCTTGAGGAGAACACAGGCAGCAACCTCTTTGACCTCAGCCGCAGCAACATCTTCCTAGGAACATCGCCAAAGGCAAGGGAATCAAGGGCAAAAATTAACTATTGGGATTTCATCAAGATCAAAAGCTTTTGCACAGCAAAGGAAACAGTTAACAAAACCAAAGACAACTGACAGAATGGGAGAAGATATTTGCAAACGACATATCATATAAAGGACTAGTGTCCAAAATCTACAAAGAACTTATCAAACTCAACACCCAAAGAACAAATAACCCAATCAAGAAATGGGCAGAGGACATGAACAGACATTTCTGCAAAGAAGACATCCAGATGGCCAACAGACACATGAAAAAGTGCTCCACATCACTCAGCATCATGGAAATACAAATCAAAACCACAATGAGATATCACCTCACACCAATCAGAATGGCTAAAATTAACAAGTCAGGAAATGACAGATGCTGGCGAGAATGTGGAGAAAGGACCCTCCTACACTGTTGGTGGAAATGCAAGCTGGTGCAACCGCTCTGGAAAACAGCATGGAGGTTCCTCAAAAAGTTGAAAATAGAGCTACCCTATGACCCAGCAATTGCACTACTTGGTATTTACCCTAAAGATACAAACGTAGTGATCCGAAGGGGCACGTGCACCCGAATGTTTATAGCAGCAATGTCTACAATAGCCAAACTATGGAAAGAGCCTAGATGTCCATCAACAGATGAATGGATAAAGAAGAAGTGGTATATATACACAATGGAATACTATGCAGCCATCAAAAGAAATGAAATCTTTCCATTCGCAACGATGTGGATGGAACTAGAGGGTATCATGTTTAGTGAAATAAGTCAATCGGAGAAAGACAACTATCATATGATCTCCCTGATATGAGGAAGTGGAGATACAACTTGGGGGGCTGGGGGAGGTTAGGAAAAGAAGAAAAGAAACAAGATGGGATCGGGCAGGAGACAAACCATAAGTGATTCTTAATCTCACAAAAGAAACTGAGGGTTGCTGGGGGGAGGGGGATCGGGAGAGGGGGGCGGGGTAATGGACATTGGGGAGGGTATGTGCTATGGTGAGTGCTGTGAAGTGTGTAAACCTGGAGATTCACAGACCTGTATCCCTGGGGATAAAAATACATTATAGTTTATAAAAAATAAAAATAAATTAAAAAAAAAATACCCTTTTTTTTTGATGGCTGCATTATATGCACCACTTCCATAATATGTACCACATCCAAATGTCTCATTCTTTTGTCTCTGTGCTTCAGTCTGGATATTTTTTACTGACTTGGTTTTCAGATTGCTAAGTCTCTCTTTAGCTAACATTATATAATAATATTATATGCATATATATACACATCTATATATGTGTGTGTGTGTGGAGATATATATATATATATATATGTATATATGTATATATCTGCCCCAAGTTCCTGGCACAGAGCACCTGAAACCCTTGTAAATTCCTAAGTTATAAGATACTTGGAAGAGTGTTTTTCCTAATGAGGTGATGCTGGGTGAGCTCCTGAATGGGGCTGCTCACCACAGAGATCAAGCCATGATTCGTAGCTCGAAAATTTCAGCTCTAACTCCCCATTCTTCAGACAGAGGAAAAGCTTAGACATGAAGTTAATAATTAATCATGCCCATATGAGGAATCCTCCATAAAAATCCCTAGTACAGAGTTTGGGAGCTTCCAGGTTGGTGAACACATCCACATACCAGGAGGGTGACGTACTCTACCTCCACAGGAACAGAAGCTCCAGCACTTGGGACCTTCTCAGATCTCAGATCTCGCTCTATGTATCTCTTCATCTGTATCCTTTATTACATCCTTTAATAAACTAGTAAACATAAGTAAATGATTCCCTGAGTTCTGGGAGCCACTCTAGCATATTAATCAAATCCAAGGAGGAGTTTGTGAGAACCTAGCTAGTCAGAAGCATAGGTGACAACCTGGACTTGAGAATGGCACCTGAGGCCAGGTGAGAGCAGTCTCATGGGACTGAATCTTTAACCTGTGGGATCTGACACTATCTCCAGGTATGAAATGTCAGCATTTAACTGCATTGTAGGGCCCTCAGCTGGTGTCACAAAGAACTGCTTTGTGGGGAAAACCACACCTCTGTTGTTAAAAATGTGTGTTAGACAGTGAAGGATACACAGGAGGAAAGACTGAGGTTTTCCCCAAAATAGCTAATTTGTAGTTAAAGCCATCTAATCCATTTTTAATTTGGATATTGAATATTAAGTAGAAATTCTAATTGATTTTTGATATATTTTTGTTCTCTGATGAAATTCATCTTATCCACTTTCTTGAAAATATTAATTATAGTTATTTTAAAATCTATATCTAACAACACCAATCTCTGAATACCTGTGGGTCTGCTTTGTGTTGTTGCTTTTCTCACATGTATCTTTTAGTATGCCTGATAATTTTTAATTAAATACCTGAACTTGTGTATTTAGTACTTTAGAAGTTCTAGATAATGCTATTTTCCTCCAGGAAGGTTTTTTTTTAAGCTTCTGAGACAGTTAAAATAGGATATTATCTTCATCTAATAAGGAATTGATTTGATTCAGAGCTGAGTCTCAGCCTTTTAAAAGTCTTGTCTATTTCTTGGCTCCTTAAGTCATGGTTACAGGTGCCTCTCTGATGCCCTCAAACAATTTTGTCTGTTTTGTTTTTGTATTGTGTACAGGTTTCTAGCTATTCTCAACCAGATCAGTGATTTGCTACAAAGTAATCTGCCATAGTTGAAAGAAGGAGTCCCCTTCTATTCCTTTTGATTCTGTCTTTGACTCTCACTACCTGCATTCCCTTGCTTTGAATTGATCAGAATCTTTAATTCTGGTGACAAAGTTGGACAGATACCTTTTATCTCCTCCCCTTGTCCATGGTCACCTCTTCTCTGAAGAGTCTTTATAAGAAAAATAAATAAACAGAAGAAATAGCCCTGCATTCAAGGGCCAGTTGAACTGTCCCCACAAAATTCAAAAGTCCTTAACTCTGCCTGTCCATTAGGAGTAAGGAACATCATTGACTCAGTGCTTATCCTGTCTTATTACACTGTAATCATGTGTGTAAACTTGGGAATGTCTCTAGTGGAAGCACTAGTCTGAGTTCCTTAAGGAAACTTTATTGTCTGCATACTCTTCTGTTGCCTCTCTCTATGATAATAACTGTTAAATTTTCTCCAGAGAATACAAAGAGACAATCCAAACATTCCTCTAGCATAGTTGCTCAAAATTATTATTACTGATAATTTAGAAAAACATTGTCCCCATTACTTTCTACTAATAGCATATAAATTGGAGATTATTGCCAATTTGGGCAAAAGCCTCCATGAAGTTTCTTCGTAATTAGAAGAATCTTCCAGACCAAAATCTGCCTTGATATATTTCAAACTTCATTTCTCCTCCATAACTCAAATCTTTCTGGTACTGGGTTTCACTAGACACATTCAAGTTGCAAAGAGACTGCAATTTCTGCGCCTTTGGTTATAGCAATGGGTGAGTGGGCACAATGGGCAATAGGATGATTCTTGAAAGCCATCCCTACACCAGAACACTTTAAAATAACTTACCTCTAAACAAAAGTGCCTGTGAACCACACAAATATATTTCACTAAACCAAAACTAAGCCTAAAACAACTTTCTTTAGCTGGATCCTCAAAACAACCACAGCCATTCCAAACTCTGATAGAGGAAGAAATGCAGGTGATATTGTAGTAGAAGGAGACAGCAGTCTTAATTGATTATCTTACCAGTTAAAATATCTTAAATTAGTTAAATATTAAATATATTATCACTTAAAATATCTTAAATTTTATAGAAACATGTGCCTATGAAAACACACCACTGGAGCCATTTCCCGGGCCTTGGAGAGGGGTATGCTGGTGAGGAGGGGTTTTATTAACTTCAGTGTAAACCTACCATGTATTTAAATATTATTTATTTAATTACTCCTCACAGGGTAGCTCATTTAGAATGTGGACTCTGGGAATAAAAGAAACTTAGGGGACTGTTGCTGGGAATGCAGACTGATATAGCCACTTGGAAAACAGTATGGTGTTTCTTCAAAAAATTAAACATAGAATTACCATATGATCCAGTAATTCCAATACTGGGTATTTACCCAAAGAAGATGAGAACCCCAATTTGAAAAGATATGCCCCTCTATGTTTATTGCAACATTATTTACAATAGCCAAGACATGGAATGAGTATCCACCAATAGATGGATAAAGAAGAGATTATATATATATATAATTCCATTATATATATGGCAACATACACAGTGACACAATCCATAGACCTTAAGCCCTGAATGGGATTTGAAGTGTGCGCTTTTCATCTGAATTACAAAAAGACATGTCTAAGGTACTTTCTTATGGTTTGTTGTTTTTTTTTTTAGTGCAGTCAAGCACTGGAGGAAGCATTTGACCTAATTATTTCATCTTCTCTAATTACGTGTGCAAGTTATTAACACTTTTGCTCTTCTGCCCCATTGGATTAACCAATAGACTGAAGAAATAATGCTACTACTTTTAACATATTGTGATCCCCTTTTAAACATGAATCTCAGATTAATTACAGTAACATTTATCAAAGGTCTATTATATGTTGGACACTGTTACCCAATAATTTCACATTATTGCTAGATAATCAGAGCCAACAATTCCCAAGCACATAAGGAAGTTATAGTTGTGATGAGTCCAATCTATTCCAACTGTCCTGGAATAGGAGATCCTTACTCATATATGAATATATGTTTCACATTATTAATCTCCAGGCTACATTTACATATTTATATATATTTTCTATACAAAATGGAATTTTGATGTCTATATTTATGTCTCCAGCTAGAATTTAACTATTAAAGGGGCACCTGGGAGGCTCAATCAGTTAAGAGCCTGCCTTCAGCTCAGGTCCTGGAATGGAACCCCATGTTGGGCTCTCTGCTCAGCAGGGAACCTGCTTCTCCTTCTCTTTCTACCTGATGCTCCACCTCTCTCTCTGTCAAATAAATAAGAAAATAAAATTTAATTTAACTATTAAATAATATTCTTGGAGAAGGCATGCAAGTGATTAAGAACTGTTTATTTGGCAAAAGTTGGTGGAGAGGGATGCCTGGGTGGCTCAGTTGGTTAAGCAGCTGCCTTCGGCTCAGGTCATGATCCCAGCGTCCTGAGATCGAGTCCCATATTGGGCTCCTTGCTCGGCAGGGAGTCTGCTTCTCCCTCTGCCTCTGCCTGCCACTCTGTCTGCCTGTGCTCGCTTGCTCTCTCTGACAAATAAATTTAAAAAATTTTTTAAAAAAAGCAGATTGTAAAAAAAAAAAAGTTGGTGGAGAACAGATAAAATGTGTTGTTTAATCTCTAATATCTGCAATAACATCTATACACACAAAAAACCATTGATACTATTTCTTTCAAAGCAGATTCAAATAATAAGAGAAGAGAGATAAAAATTTAGACTTATCTGTCACACAGGTGTAATAACTGTTACATATATTGTGAACAGATTAGTTGAATCTAAATATTTTCCAATACTGTGCACTTGTTTTCTTAAGTATAGGTGCACAAAATGCTCATAAGTAAAATCTGGCCTTTTATCTCTTGACTTAACAGCAAGAAGAATTAACTAGATCCAGAGGCACATGCATTTATCAACTTTGAGCCCTGAAAGTTTTGAAAGAGTCGTGGTTACACTCATGATAGATAACACGTGAGTTTCTTTTTCTTGGCACAACAATATCGCAAGCATTTCTTGGACATGGAAAAATGGGTAGAAAATATTTAATGCTTTAAGTACTTGTTTTGAAAATGTGAGCCTTTTCAATGACCCATAAAGAGACATGGTATCTGGATGGGGCCCAGGACCATGTTTCTGCTAGCAGCCAGCCGTGATATGGGGCAAGCTCATCATGTCACTGGGTCCAGAAAGAGCTAACTTAAGAGAGGTTAAAGTCAAGAAGACAGTGCTCACATTTTCACTCTAAAAATGTTAAAAACTCATTTTAGATATAGAAATGGTGCTAAAACAGGACCTTTCCTGGATCCTTCAGGTATTCTGTATCCATGAAACATTTTTCTTTGATCTTTCCTACATCAGTCAGAAGAGGAATGAATCACTTATGGCACCAAAAGACACAGCAGTGGAAGGCAGAGAGCCCCTCAAACCATTTTTTTAATACTTTACTTATTTATTTGACAGACAGAGATCACAAGTAGGCAGAGAGGCAGGCAGAGAGAGAGGAAAGGAAGCAGGCTCCCTGCTGAGCAGAGAGCCCGATGCGGGGCTCCATCCCAGGACCTTGGAATCATGACCTGAGCCGAAGGCAGAGGCTTTTAACCCACTGAGCCACCCAGGCGCCCCCCCGCCCACTCAAACCATTCTTACCAGAACATGAAACCTCAAAAGCACTGGATATCACAAACATCAATCATTATTAAGGAATATTTAGTGTGTCCCTGGAGTTGTCCCAAATGCTACAAATCTCCTACAAGCTCCGAGTATAACTGAGAATAACTTCTTCCTTCTTGTAGGTGTCTTGTGATCACAAATGGTACTGAAAGGCAATTGCTCTGAGATGTGCAGGCAAGTTCCCCCCAACACAAAAGGTAACTTTTGTGGTTTATCAAGTCCATGCATGTGTCTCTCATTTCTGGTGCCTTTTTTTTTTTTACAGGAAATTTTATAATCCAAGGTCAGTGCTCCTTTCAGTAGACAAGGATAATGTGGCTACTGTTTATCAAGCAGTTATTATTTCATTTAACTATCATAAGAATGTTGAAGTAGGGAATGCCTTTCTATTTTGCAGGTGAGGAAATGGAGGCTCAGGGAACTCAAGCATCTTGGGCAGAGCCACAAAGTAAAGTGGGAAATAGGTTTAAGATTCCAACCCTGGTTTGTCTGAACTCAGAGTTTATGGGATCTCTATTATTGCAAAATATATATATACATTGAAATTGACAGAATTAGCATAATATTCTGATAAGTAACTCCTTTGGACCTTGCCTATCCAGGCTAAGCACCTCCAGTTGCTCCAGACCTTTTTATGCATGTTTAGAGACACCCTCTCCACCCTGGTCAGACTTCTAGACCTACCTGAGTTTGTCAAAGGTCCTACTCAGACTAGAACAAAACACAGTGCTCCAACTGCATCTAAACTGAGCAGAAAAGACCCCCACCCTTCCTTGGAAGAGACATGCTGAGACACAATAAAGGTTAAGTTCAGAGCACAGTGATCTGTGTGTATAGTAGTGTTTATTTTGCCATTGCAGCAGCTAGCTGTGACTGTAACTCTCAGAACCTTGGTCGTGTTCTCCTCACATGGTGTCTGTACTTGACTCAAATTTGTGGCCTTTCTTAATGAGTGATCACCAAGATAAGTCTTCCTGAGCCCCCACCCTTAGGCAGTCCATCCAGGGGGCACACTGGACATTTGAAGGCTCTGGCATATCCAGCCTTTGCTCTGGATTCTGCTCTTGCTGACATTTTACAGGGGCCAGAGCTATCGAAATCCAAATCTTAAAGAAGGAGAGGATAACAAGGTTTACAGAATTCATCCCATTCTTTTTCTAATTCTGCCTTTCTCTTATTTCTCCCCACCCTTAGCTTTCTGACTTGTAGATGCTGTTATTTCTACTATAATACAGCACTCTTTTTGTAGTTTTTGTTATGCCTGTTTCTTCAAATGAAAAATGGTGTTGGAAGAATTAAGTCTTTGTGAAAAGCATAGCAGGAGTCCTTGAGTGTGACTGAGAAGGTGTAGGGCTCAACAGAGACACTTTGTCCAGAACACACCCATGTTCCTGTCTCTTGTTACATAAAGAAAGATTCAACCCATGCCCACCTCTTCTACAGAGCATTTCCTGATTGCCCCCTGCCCCTGGCAATTTCTCCCTCCTCTGGCTTCTGTGTAAGGTGCTGCAAGATCCTTGAGGAAAGGAACCTTTGTCTAGTAAACTGTTAAATCTTACCTTTGTTTGGGTTAGTGCTAATACTATTGGAAGGCTGGGATCCTCTGAATCATTAATGCTCAAGGATTCGGTATGGCCTGCCTGAAGGTTGCCCTCGAAACCAACAACCTCAATCTAACTGCTCTAGGCAGAAAGAGTTTTAGTACAAAAACTCTATCCTGGCTCTGGGACCTGAGGCAGGCTGCTCTCTGTGGTTCTGTTTTTTCATCTTTAAAATGAAGGCATTAAATTTCATGACATCAAATTCAATTTCCAACTGTGAAATTCTATTTGTAAGCTATTCTTATTCTAAGAGGAAAATGATTTCATTTCTATTTCCACATATCTTTAATTTTAGCTGATTTCATACCTAAAAATAAAAAGATAAAGTACTTTCTCTCCTCTCCCTCTCCCTGCTTCTCCCTCTCTCCTTCCCTTTCACATCTGTTTGTTATGTACATACAAAATGTCTGTTATTGATGCGTCCTGGTTTTGTGAGAGTGATTTTTACTATGTCTTCTTACTTTCTGAATTTTTTTTTAAGATTTTATTTATTTATTTGACAGAGAGAGAGAGATCACAAGTAGGCAGAGAGGCAGGCAGAGAGAGAGAGGAGGAAGCAGGCTCCCTGCTGAGCAGAGAGCCTGATGCAGGCCTCGATCCCAGGACCCTGGGACCATGACCTGAGCTAAAGGCAGAGGCTTTAACCTACTGAGCCACTTTCTGAATTTCCAAGAATAGCATATATGATATGAAGTCAAAATAAGTTCATCAAAGATACATTGACTTAAATTGTTCTTTCGCCTATTGTCTTTGGTAGATACGTTCTGATAAGTGATCTTGGAAAATTGTTTAAAGAGATGAAACACTCTCATTGTTCCAGCTTCTTTGTGTAGATGATTACAAGGTTTTATAAAAAGAGATATTCAATGAACTGTGTGTAGGTGAATGGCTTTGTGTTAGTTTTTCCAGTTTCGATTCTTTTTAAACATATATTGTAAACAGCAGAGACCCAAGAGTTCTCATCTAAGTTAGGAGCCAAAACAAATGATCGGGTTACACCTGTTTGGATTATGCTACCTTGGAAACTGCTAGATTCCATTTGCCTGAGCTTAAAGCACTAGTTTCCTCTCTGGGAAATAATATAATCAGCTCATGATTTTTTTTAATCAAATGAGCAACTGACTGGCTCTCTTCTTAATCTCCACATCTGTGTCAAGAGGTAAGTTAAGCTTATTTCTCTTACATTAGGGTTTGTTTATTTAATGGGAAGATGGCATTTAGTGTAATCAGGTAGTCACTACCTCTTTCCAAAAAGTTTTGCTGAAAGAAGTAATCCTAATTATTACAAGCTAGATGTCCTGCTATCCAGTTTTGTGCCTTTCGGGGCTACCTCTAAGAAAAGTTGCCCATGTGGAATGTGTAATGGATCTGAGGGCTTTGGCGGCTGTGGACAAGTCGGAACACCTGGCTTGAATAGAGAATGTGAATGAGTGGGACTTGAGGGCATAGAGGAACCGCACAGGACCTCTTGTGGCCCCTTCTGTGTGGCTTGAGGACAAACTTTGCTCTGTTCCTAAGAGGGAAACCTCTAAAAAATGACAGTGCCTTGGGACCCCTGGGTGGCTCAGTCAGTTAAGCGTCCGAATCTTGATTTCTGCTCAGGTCATGATCTCAGGGTCCTGGGATCAAGCCCTGCATCTGGGCTCTGTGCTCAGTGGGGAGTACGCTTGGGAATCTCCTTCCTTCTTCTTCTACCCCCAACCCTCACTCATGCACACTCTCTCTCTAATAAATAAATAAATCTTTAGAAATTATTTTAAAAATAAAAGATAAAAATGGCAATGCCTTTATTCTTACAGGAAATTAAAATACCAGGCAAGCAGTATATATATATATATCTGTGTGTGTGTTGGCCTGTGTGGGTACAATTCTACTCAGTATTGTTCATGAAACTTTAGTGTTGACAATTTATTTTTTTTTAGTATACCATTATTTATATGTATGAAACCTAAAATTAGATGTGAAGTAATTTTATATTCACAGGTTAATCCTTAGACTTACAGCTCTTATGCATCTATATTTACAAAAGAAAAATAAAACATCTCAAAACCAATAAAATTAAAAATTAAAGTGGGAAATTGGAGGGGGGAGATGAACCATGAGAGACTATGGACTCTGAAAAACAACCTGAGGGGTTTCAAAGGGGTGGGGGTGGGAGGTTGGGGGAGCCAGGTGGTGGGTATTATGGAGGGCACGCATTGCATGGAGCGCTGGGTGTGGTGCAAAAACAATGAATTCTGTTACGCTGAAAAGAAATAAAAAAAATAATTAAAAATAAAATAGCAGCAGCAGACAAAATCAGAGAGGGAGACAAACCTTAAGAGACTCTTAATTATAGGAAACAAACTGAGGGCTGATGAAGGGGAGATGGGTGCGGGGGATGGGGTAACCAGGTGACGGGCACTAAGGAGGGCACCTAATGTAACGAGCACTGGGTGTTATAGCACTCACAAATCACTGACCTCTACCTCTGAAACTAATAATACACTGTACATTAACTGAATTTAAATATAAAAATTAAAAATTAGTTGATTGAAAAAAAAATTAAAGTTTAGTGGACAAAAGATATGGTTTGGCTGAAATTAAATTACTACTCATTAAGAGAATAAGATACTGACAGCAGAAGCCCAGATTCTTTATTTTTTTTTAAGATTTTATTTATTTATTTGACAGAGAGAGATCACAAGTAGGCAGAGAAGCAGGCAGAGAGAGAGGGGGAGGCAGGCTCCCTGCTGAGCAGAGAGCCCGAAGCGGGGCTCAGTCCCAGGACCCTGGAATCATGACCTGAACCGAAGGCAGAGGCTTTAACCCACTGAGCCACCTAGGCGCCCCCAGAAGTCCAGATTCTTTGAGGTTGGTCCTACCTGTCCCACTGTGGGTCAGGTGATGGCTTTTTCTCCCACCACTTGTCTCCATTCAAACTGCCAGCTGGCTTCATTCATTCACGCTGCACTGTCAGCAGCTTTCATATAGCTTTCTTTCCTTTTTTTTTTTTTTTTAAGCTTTTATTTATTTGTCACAGAGAGAGAGAGAGAACACAAGTAGGGGGAGCTCCAGGCAGAGGGAGACACAGGCTCCCTGCTGAGCAGGGAGATGGACATGGGGCTCAATCCCAGAACCCTGGGATCATGACCTGAGTCCAAGGCAGATGCTTAACAGCCTGAGCCACCCAGGCGTCCCCTTTAGGTAGCTTTCTGTTTTTTGTTTTTTGGGG
>PISX010036258.1:0-10357 GCA_004024625.1 Mellivora capensis | reverse complement strand
ATTTTACTAATTTTTTTTTTAGAATCTTTTTTTTTTTAATTTTTAATTTATTTATTTGTTCAGAGAGAGAGCGAGAGAGAGCTAGTGAGCACAGGCAGACAGAGTGGCAGGCAGAGGCAGAGGGAGAAGCAGGCTCCCTGCCGAGCAAGGAGCCCGATGCGGGACTCGATCCCAGGACGCTGGGAACATGACCTGAGCCGAAGGCAGCTGCTTAACCAACTGAGCCACCCAGGCGTCCCAACATTTTACTAAATTTTAAACTCTCCGTTGATTGTTGTGTATCATTGCTGTCTATTGGATTAATTTTTCTTCATGCTGGAGCACATCTTTTAGAGAAAGTATGTAGGTAGTAAACTTCCTGAGTTCTTTTTTTTTTTTTTTTAAAGATCTTATTTATTTATTTGACACAGAGGGAGAGATCACAAGTTGGCAGAGAGGCAGGCAGAGAGAGCAGGGAAGCAGTCTCCCTGCTGAGCAGAGAGCCCGATGCAGGGCTTGATCCTAGGACCCTGGGATCATGACCTGAGCCGAAGGCAGAGGCTTAACCCACTGAGCCACCCAGGTGCCCCAACGTCCTGAGTTCTTAGATGCTTAATAATGTCTTGCTTTTGCCATTATATTTGACAAATGTTTTCCATGAATATAGAATTTTGGATTCCATTGTTTTTCCCTCAGTTCTGGAAGATAGTGTTCCATCATCTCCTTGCCTCTAGTGCTCCTGAGGAGAAGTCAAGTGTCAATTTGATTCTGGTTCTTTTCAGGTAATCTGCTTCTTCACAAGTTACTTTTGGAAATTTATCATTGATATTCTAAAATTTCAATACTATATGTCTGAGTGTTTGTTTTTCTTCTTATTTACTCTCTCATATTCAATGGGGGTCTTTCTTTTTATTTTATTTTATTACAGTGGGCCCTTTCAGTCTGAGGATTTATGATTTTTGTTCCTGAGCAATTCTCAGCCATCATTCCTTCACACGTTGCTCACATTCCTTCACTCTATTTTGCCCTTTTGGAAAGACCATCAGACAGGTATATTTTATATGTCTCTTGGCTTCTAAATTTTCATCAATGGACTCTGGAAGATTTCCTTCCCGGGCCTTCTTGCCCTCTAATTCACCCTTCTTATATGTCCATTTTGCTTTTCAAACAATCCATTAAATTATTTTTAAATTTCAACAATTATAATTTTCACATTCAAGACCTCTACTCTGCTGTTTTTCATAACCACCTATACTTGCACCATGGATATGATACCCCTCATCTCTCTGATACAGGGTCATCTAAGTCTTATAGGTTCTGAAGCTTCTCAAATTTGGAATACTTCCTCTAAGGACAAGAATACAAAATTGTTTATGAAAATGAATAGTTATTTAGAATGTAAAAATAAATCACAACAGATTTTAGGAGTCTTGGGGCTTCAGTTCCCTTTCTTCAGAGATCATTTAAAGACGACCAGAATGCTTACCTAAAAATGGGCTTCTCTTTATCTGGAATTCTCTATAACCCCTGGCCACCTCCCAGCCTTCATGTGGGGCCCTTAGCTCAAGCTGAAGAATATCCATAGAGATGCCTGGGTGGTTCAGTCTGTTAAGCATCTGACTCTTGATCTCAGCTCAGGTCTTGATCTCAGGGTTGTGAGTTCAAGCCTCATGCTGGACGCCAAGCTGTGCATGGAGCCTACTGAAAAAAAAATCACACACACACACACACTCACACTCACACACACATACACACACACACAGTATTTTCTGTTATTTCTCTGTTTGATGTGAGGGAGAGAGCTGGAATATGGGCTCAACCTGTTTGTTACCTTGAAACCAGAATTCTGTTTTTTCCAAGGTGAATGGAAATAATTTTCACCCCTCTTTTTCTTTCATTACTTTGTCTTTGTTTTCATTTCTTATTGAAGCTTAAGAGTTTATGATTCTAGCGTGGTTATATTTTTATCATTAATAGATATTAAACTGCTTTTGAAATTAGAGAATAGATATATTGCAGGGGAGGAAAATATTTTCCTTGACCCCATTAGGGTCCCTGGCTGGGTCTGAGAATTAGGCTGACAAAGACAGATTAGCAGCAGAAAAGCATACAAATTTATTTAATATGAGCTTTGTGTGACATGGGAATCTTCAGGAGGAAATAAAGATCTAAAGAAACAGACCTGTGTATTTTTATGCTAGGTTTCATGAAGAGTGGACAGCTGTGGAGGAATATCAAAAGTTAAGGATTATGAAGTATTTGTAATACTGGGGGAAAGCAAAGAAAGGCTTGTTTTTTATGAGTCTTCCCGGTGTCCTCTTTGGACATAAAGATATCCCTTTCCTTTGGGTATACGAAGGTCACCTCTCACATGAGAGTTTTATGATCTGTTTCAGGGAAAACGGTGAGGGGGTGAGATCAGGGTGACCTTCCTGCTTAAAATATTCAATAAACTGAGGTGCCATATTTTGGGGTAGTGTGCCCTGAACCCATCAAAATATATACACAAATAGATACAGTGTGACAAAAAAAATTGATCCTGTTTCTAATTGAATTTCTTATCAAGGAATACAGCAAAATACAGAAATGTTTTAAAATTTATTTTTATTTTTCAGTGTTCCAAGATTCATTGTTTACACACCACACCTAGTGCTCCATGCAATACATCCCCTCCTTAATACCCACCACTAGAAATGTTTTAAGATGTCATTTATGTCAGGCAAATGAACTGCTTTTGGGGAATAAAAATATAATCTGATATGCTGATAGTTAAAAAAAAAAAAGCACAACTTCTTTGTTGTTTGCTAAGCCCCTGAGTTTACTAATGCTGTTCTTTGAAAATTTTGCACCCTCTTTAGGGGTAAAATATAAGTAAATTAAAATATATTCATTCAAATGAACATCAAACAAGCAAAACCCAGAAACAGACTAATAACTATAGAGAACAAACTAGGGTTGGGGGTTCAGGCAGGAAGGAGGACAAAACAGATGAAGAGGATTAAGAGGTACAAACTTCCAGTTACAAATAACTTACAGAGATGAAAAGTACCACACGGAATATAGTTAATAGCATTGTAATGATAATTCTATGGTGATGGATGGTAACTACACTTCAGTGGTGAGCATCCCGTAATGTTTAGAATTGTTGGATCACCATATCATGCACCTGAGACTAACATAACATGGTATATTAACTATACTTAAGTATCAAAGATTTTTTTAAAAAGAATCATAAAAATATTTATTGTTCAAAATTGTTCAAAGAACCATATATTAGGATTTAAATTAATAGAAATAACTTGATTCTTAAAATAGCTAAATTTTTTCTTTTCAAGGATGCTAAATTCTTACTTTCTTCTTTTTAAAGTGAAATTGCTAAAATTGCCACACTTAGCCCATGCAAAGCCCATGTAATACTCATGGCTTTTTGCCAATTAGAGGAAGCTGACCCTTCTTTGGGAAGATAGAAGCATACCTGGGAAGGTTCCCCCTCCTGGCTTGCTGCATGGAGATGTTAGTCAATTATGGTCTTCACTGCAAGGTGGCCTGACAGGATAATTTCCCTGGAGAACTTCCAAGGTTAGTATTTTTAGATCTTCTGCCTCGAGCTGATCGTCTTCCGCAGGGAAAAATCTTCTAGTGCTCACCTGGAGATAATAGTTATCTATTATAAGCGCTGGTTATAAGCGCTCTGAGAAGACAGTAAGGGTATAGATGTCAATTACGTACACTTTCAGTCAATCCTCTTATTTTCTAAGCAGCATCTCCACCCTAGTGCATGTGTGTGGCCATTTTATTCTTTGCAGAGAATCACCCTCCAGTCTGCTGACAAAGTAGGAGGGAGCATTGAGTAGCGTTGACAGAGTTAGCAAATAGAAATATGGGATGCCTAGTTAAATTTAAATTTCAGATAAATAGCAGGTAATTTTTTATTGTAAACATGTCTTATGTAATATTTGGGATACATTTGTACTAAAAATCATTCATTTTTTAAAAAGATTTTATTTGAGAGATTGCGAGAGAGAGAGAGAGAGAGTGCAAGAGAGTATGAGAGCATGAGTAGGGGGGAGAAGTGGAGGGAGAGGGAAAAGCGGGCTCCCTGCTGATCAGGAACCTCAATGTGGAGCTAAATCCCAAGACTCTGGGATCATGACCTGGGCTGAACGCAGACACTTAACCTGCGGAGCCATCCAGGAGTCCCTTATTCTTTATCTGGAATTCCAATAGGACTCAGCATCCCATATTATCTGAAAATCCTTTATCCTGTCTCTAGCTGCTTCTGAAATAGACTTGAATCACACTTCCTGTTTCAGCCCCATTCCTGCCCTGGTAGAAGAGGTACCTGGATGTACCAGTATCTGACCTTTGGGCAACATGAATCAAGCTGTTCCCTGACTTTCCCTGGAGCTGACTTGGGAAAGGGCTTTCTTGGCTCTGCTACCAGTTATCACTTGCCTGTCTGCTCTCCAGCTTCCAAAACTGTGTGACTGTTCATTTGTCTCCTCTACATCAATAAACTATCGGCTCAAACCTTTTTGGTTTTGTTTTGTTCTGTTTGGTTTGCTTTAGTTTGGGTTTTGATTTCTTTTGTTCAGGATAATATTTGTATTTGGTTTTAAAAATCAGCTTAATTGAGTATTATTTACATTTTTAGCTGTACAATTAGTAGTATTTAACAACTATATATGGTGGGGTAGCCACAACCATAATCAATATGTAGAATATTTCTGCCACCTCAAAAAGTTCTCTTCTGCTGCTCTGCACTAAATTCCCTCCTTCAAGCCCTGGGTTTTGGCAACTACCAATCTTCCCGTCGTTTGAGTTCTGATTTTTATAACATTTCATCATATGGTATTATGTAGTATTTAGTCTTTTGGGTCTGGTTGCCGTCATTTAGCATAATGCTCTGGAGTTTCATTATGCATCATGCATTGTTGCATGTTTCAGTAGTTTGCTCTGTTTTATTGCTGAGTAGCAAAAGCATTTGAGTTGTTGAAGAATGGATAGAAGAAAAAAAAAGGAACATTTGAGTCTTTCCAGTTTTTGACTATTTGAATAAAGCTGCTATGAAATTTGGTATACAAGTCATTGTGTGGTCATATGTCTTCCTTCCTCTTGGATACCTAGGAGTAGGATTTCTGAGTCACATGGTAAGCGTATTTTTAACTGTGTAAGAAATTGACAAACTGTTTTCCAGAGCAGATGCACCGATTTACATTCCAGCAGTGTGTGAAGTTTCCAGTAGTTCTACATCCTTGCCAATATTGGTTTTGTCAGTCCAACTAAGCCATTTGTGAGTTTGTTGTGCTAATTTATTGTGGTTTTAGTTAGCAAATATTTTATTTGCCATTCATACGTTATCTTCAGTCAAGTGTCTGCTCAAATCCTTTGCCCAGTTTTGTTATTGGTTTATTTATCTTTTTATTGGACTTGTTAGAGTTCTTTATATATTCTGGACACAGTTCCTTTCCAGATAAATGACTTGCGAATACTGTTGATCCCCATTATTTGTGAATTTCATATTTGTGGAATTGCATACTCACTAAATTTTTTTGTAACCGCCAAAATCTAGCCTTGTAGTTCCATGGTCTTTCACACGCATACCCACAGTGGTGAGAAATTTCAGTTACCCAATGGATATTTTCCCATCTGAAGTCAAACAAGGCAACACTCTGCCTTCTTGTTTCAGCTCATACTGTAAACAAGTATCCTTTCTAAGGCCTATTAAGTGCCATGTTTTTAAAATTTGGGGGCATTTTGTTGGTAATTTCACTGTTTAAAACAACCCCCAGGCATAGCCCTGAAGTGATCTCTGGTGTTTCCAAGTGCAAGAAGACTGTGATGTGGCTTATGGAGAAAATGTGTGTTTTAGATGAGCTTCATTTAAGAATGAGTTATAGCACTTTTGGCAATGTGTTCAATGTGAATGAGGCAACAATACAGTACCTCCAGAAAAAGGAAGAGGGAATCTGCCAATCTGTCTAAGAGACTACTCTGGACAGCACTGACGTAACATCTAGAGTATTTGACGAAGCTATGAAAAAGTTGGAAGAATGGTAACTGGATTCGTGAGATGATGACTGATTTAAAAGATCATAGAAGGCATTATTGTTGTGAGGAAAGCCAAAGAAATTTATGGCCAGGAAAATGTTAAACCCTTCTCAGATAGGGCTGGCTCACTTGCCCCTTTCAAAGGTGATATGGTGTGAGAAGTGTTAAACCTGCAGTGAGGCAGATCAGGAAGCTCTGGAAGAATTTTCAGAAACACCTGCTAAACAGAATGGAGGAAAGGTGTTACGTGGAAGAGCAGGTTTTCAACGCTGATGAAACAGGCTTCTTTTGCAAGGATGTTGGCACAAGAATCTACATAACATGAATAGGGTTTTGGTTGACGAAACTGGAGGCTCCCAGGAACCTAACCCTGGGTTTCCCTAGGAGCAGTGTTCTGAGATTCACTAATTCAGTATTTGCCCTCAGTTCAAAGAACACAACTACTGCAGATGTCCTTCCCTCTATGCCTGCCATATGAGCACCACTATTTGTCGTTGCCTGAGGTGCCCTCTTTTTCCTCTCCATCTGGTCACCTGATCCATCCTCAAACCTCATTATCAGTTGTCCCCAGAAGTCTCTCTGGCCCCAGGCCCAGGGTGACTGACACTCCTCTTCTGTATGTAACATACTGTGCATATACCTCTGTCTCAGCGATGCAATGGTTCATGCATTTGTCTGTCTCCCCCACCACGCTCTAAGCTGCTTGAGGGCAACGTTCTCCCTTCCTTCCCTCCCTCCTTCTTCCATCCCCCCTTCCTCCCTCCTTATCCCTTCATCCATCCATCCATCCACACACACACGTATATATGTGTACTTGTATACGTGTAGACACATAAATATATATTTTGTGGGTGGCAAAATCCAACACTCAAAGAGGTTTCTTCAGTTGTACTTCTATTTTGTTTTTTAGACTAACACACAGTATCATGCCACATTTGATCTGTTTCTGTGTTCTGATACTTAGCACAGGGCCTGACCCATAGATAGGAATAGTAAATATTTTTTGAAAATAAAAGCATAAATCTTAGCAATATTTTCTCATTCTATGCAATTGAAGCTCTTTGAGTCTTAAATTTTTAATAAATAAAATAGTTTGAAATTAACACTAAATTAACAGCTTGTTTCCTTCAATATCCTAAACAGTTCTGCCTGCTCTCTCTTAATTTGAGCTGTCCATAATAAAATTTTGCTGAGCAAAATAAACTTCAGATTAGCCCAAATGGAGTAATTAGAAACTTGGAACAAGTGGGCTGCGTTAATGAGTTCTTACTGTGCTCAGTGTAATTCTAGACTTTTAGAACCGGAGAGTTCTTATTTATATGTATGTTAATTAGGCTCTTCCAGGTTAGCTGAGGAGACAGGAAGGGAAAGAACAGAGAACGCCCTCCGTATGGGGCTCTGGGCCCAGCAGGAAGGTCACTTGTGGACAGCTCTGCTCCGGCCCTCTAGCAGCAGCCAGGAGACTCCACAATGAGCTGTCTTTTCGAGACTGGACATTAGCTCCTCTGGAGCTGGGGCTGCTGCTATGAAGACTCAGCCGCTCCAGACAATGCTTGGTTGTGGCTTGTCCAGACTTGTCAGTTCTGCCACTTTTCTCTCTGCCCGCTTTATGCTTCTGCACAGATCAGCAAGTGCTGGTGGTCTCTACAGGTCTTTGTAGGGGAGAAAAACCTCTTCCTCTACTTTCTTAGGCTTGGTGACTGGGGCCCCGCAAACCAAACTGTCAAAAGGTTAATGGGAGAAAAGGCATACAAGTTTTATTGGATGTTAACCTTCTAGTTTTTATGTGTACATGTGGTCTCACAGAAAAGGAAGTGAAAACCCACAGAAGTAATTAGGCCTGAGATCTTGCATACCATTTTAATGAAGAGCAATAAATTAGTGGGGGTCATAAGACAAAGGAAAAGGCTTTGGGCTTTGTGTGTTGGCAAATTGTAAGAAGGTAAATATGTGGGGGAAAGTAATGGGAGATAAGGGTTATTTCGGTAAGATTTGTTTATGCAAATTCAAGCTGACAGTCATCTCCTCTTCCTGGTGTGGAGGATGGAAGGGGGACACCTTCATAAAAGAGACTATGGACTCTGAAAAACAACCTGAGGGTTTTGAAGGGGCAGGAGGTGGGAGGTTGGGGGAGCCAGGTGGTGGGTATTATGGAGGGCACGCATTGCATGGACCACTGGGTGTGGTGTAAAACTATGAATTCTGTTACGCTGAAAAGAAATGAAATTAAAAAGAATAATAAAAAAAAAAGAAAAGAAATGTGTGCTCTGCCTTTAGGGAGGGTAGAGAGCTTTTCTTGCATCTTTTGTTTCTCATTAGCCTTCTCCTAAAAACAATCCTTGGTCAAAGTTGTGTAGTTTGGAATAACATACTCTGATCCTCTTATCTCAAATTCAAATCCCCACAAAGAAAGATAGTTACTCTCCTTCCTGCAGAGACGAGATCTCATACCAATCTACTCCTAAGATCACTCTATAAATTAGCTGCCCTTGGGGCCAGCCCCTTTTTCTTGAACCAGGGTGGTGAGAAGTAAAGCTGCTTTCTCAGAAGGCCTGTGAGCATGGGATGCACTCAAGTCACCCACTCAGAGCTCCTCTTGGAGTCAACACAGGCAGATGCTGAAGCCTGGAAAGTCAGGTGGGCTGTTCCAAGGAGGGTCCTTTCAACGTCCACTGTGAACTAGGTCTCTGAAGGACATCATCTCCCAAATTTTGAGAAGACTTCTCTATTTGACTAATTGATTTTGATCTGCTCTAATTGTTTGGGTTATGCCTACAGGCCTCAACAGACACCTCTCATTTGTTTCCAGTTTTATTGAGATATCATTGGCATATAACGCTGTACAAGTTTAAGGTATACAACATAATCAATCAATCTATCTATATAGCTAAATGATTATTGCACCAAGTTTAGTTAACACCCATCACATGTACTTACAAAGTATTTTTTCTTCTGATGAGAACTTTGAAGGTATTCTCTTAGCAACTTTCAAATATACAATGTAATATTATTAACTATAGTCACATGCTGTGCATTATATCCCCAGAAATTATTGCTGTTATAACTGGAAGTTTGTACTTTTTGACCACCTTCACCCATTTCTCCCACTCCTCACCTCCCATCTCTTTTAAATACCCCAAACTGGTCTCTCTCTATGAGTTTGGATTTTTTAGATTCCACATATAAGTGAAACCATATGATATTTCATTTTTATATGCCTTATTCTCTGTCTGACATATTTTTTTTAAATTTATTTATTTGTCAGAGAGAGAGGGAGAGAGAGTGAGCGAGCACAGGCAGACAGAGTGGCAGGCAGAGGGAGAAGCAGGCTCCCTGCCGAGCAAGGAGCCCGATGCGGGACTCAATCCCAGGACGCTGGGATCATGACCTGAGCCGAAGGCAGCTGCTTAACCAACTGAGCCACCCAGGCGTCCCTCTGTCTGACATATTTTACTTAGAATAATGCCCTTAAGTTTCATCTATGTTGTTGCACATGGCAAGATTTCCTTCTTTTTTATGGTTGAATAATCTCAATACATACGTACATACATATGTGCCTACACTTTCTCTGTTCTCATTCATTCTTTGATGGCCAATTAGGTTGCTCCCATGTCTTGGCTATTGTAAATAATGCTGCATGAACATAGGAGTGCAGATATCTTTTTGAGATACTGATTTCATTTCCTTTGTATATATACCCAAAAGTGGGATTGCTGGATCATATGTTAGTTCTATTTTTAATTCTATGAGGAAACTTCATACTATTTTCCACAGTGACTGTACCAATTTACAATCTCACCAGCTGTGCATAGGTTTTCCTTTTTCTCCACATCCTTGCCAGCAGTTGTTCTCTCTAGTCTTTCTGGTCATAGCCACACACATAACAGGTGTAAGGTGATACCTCATGGTGGCATTGATGTGCATTTCCTGATAATGAGTGATATTGAGCACCTTTTCATGTACCTGTTGGCCGTTTGGATATCTTTTTTTTTTAATGTCTATTCATTTCCTTTGCTCATTTTTAATCAGTTGGTTATATTGTTATTGAGTTGTATGAGTTTTTGTATATTTGAATATTAACCCCTTATTAGATCTGTGATTTGCAAATATTCCCCTTCATTCTGTAGGTTACCTTTTCATTGTATTGATCAGGCACATCTTGTTTATGGATTGTATAAATACAGTGCCAGTGGATCTTTTATCAGAATTACTTATGTTTGTAAATTGAGGATGTCTGATATGACTGGAACACTGAATAAGTGGGCCGACAACATATTGCTTATTTTCATTTGTTTTCTTTAATCTAAATAAAGGAGTTGCTGCTTCA
>PISX010036257.1:0-12145 GCA_004024625.1 Mellivora capensis | reverse complement strand
GTGATCCTTTTGGAAGCACTACTTATCTTTCAATATGAACTTTTATTTTCTGGATTTACTTCAAATGGAAATAATATTACTGGACATTTTTGGTAGGTATTTATTTACTCCTGTTCATTCTCCCTTAATTTCTAACTCTATGAAAATTGTCATAAAACTTTCCCAACTATTCCTGTTCCTTTTTTATTCTGTAACAAGAATATAGAATAAAATGTTCATCCCTAAACACTATATGCTTCTAATTTGTAAGATAGCTTGATTAATTCAGTAACAGCATCAAGTATAACAATAAGAATACTGCATATTATATACCTAGTATAACAAGTATATTTTCCAGTACTGTACTTAAAATAACATTTAAAATATTGTAGTCAGTGTAATGTTCTATGGGTCAGATCATTGACTTAACAGCATCTGCTAAAATCAAGCATCAGTAAAAATTAAGTACATATAAAACATTGTATGTATATGTATATATATATATACACACACATATATATGTATATATACGTATACATATGTATACATACACACACACCCCCCACAGTATTTTCTCTCATAGACTATAATAAAACACAAAAAGACAGTGACTGTGTACCAGTTCTGTGAAAGGACAGCCCTAGAGCTACCAGTATTTTTCATAACAAAGCTTGTTATATGTTATTGCTTTAATAAACAGAATTACTATTATCTGAGCTACAGAGTTTTCAAATAAGAGATGTCAGGAGTCTAGATGAGGATTCAGCCCCCAAATACACTTGAACTAGTATTGATTTTTTTCACATATACGCCCATTATTACACAAGGTATACCTCAAAAAAAGTATAACATAGGTCAAAAATTTTAAAGTATTGTTTATAATATAACAAATATCATCCACCTTAAATAAAGTACCACAGATACAATTGAAACCCCATGTGTACCTTCCCCTGTCCCATTATTTCCTTCCTCCAAGGTGACTTGCTCTTCTAAATACACCCCTTGTCATGCCCCTATGCGTTTTACAATTTTCATGTAAATAGGGTCCCACTACACATCCTTCTGTAATTTGCTGGGTTTTGCCTAATATTGTATTTTTAAGATTCATGTCTGTCAATACACATAGCTCTAGTTCATTTGCTTCCAGGATGATATGATATTCTGTTGTGAAAATATACCCTCATATTTGTCCATTTTGTTGGTGATGGACATCTAAGTATTTGAACTACTATTGATTCTTGTCCTTTATAATATTCTGTATTTTCATTCGGATTTAAACCAGGATTTTTTTTTTTTTTTTTTTACAATGTCTTGGACCTGGCCAAGACTGTTGTGACACTATGATTTTATACCAAAGCCAAGAAGAGTTCATCTAAGTATTTTCTAGGGTAAGAAAAAGTTGTCATGGTAGTCCTGGAATACAGTGAATTGCCAGAATTACTTGCTTCTAGAATTAACTATGTTGCATTTATCAACCAAACCTGCAACATGGAGTGGATTAGAATTAGATGTCACCTTCCTGAAGTCAGGAGGAAAGTTTTTAGCGTTCATTTACTTTTCTACTTTGATTTAAAAAGAAAGAGGAAAAAAAACTTCATTTGCCCTTTGTATAAATTTAGTTAAATAGGTAAATGAGGGCCTAATTCACCCCTCACTTGCCCTGCAGTCCACTCACCAGTTCCTTTCTGTAGTTTAGCCTCAACAACAGAAGGAAAAATGAAGGTTGATATTTTTAGGCAGATTTTAAAGCTTCAAGAAGCTTTAGAAGAGCCCTGTCTTTCCCTTTACCCATCCAGATTCCATTTCCTCTACTACGAATAGATTGGAAATCAGTAAAGGGGATACCCAACTCACTTTTCAGTCTCTTCTTTTGAAGGCTTCTCTGCCTGTCCGTTAGATGTTGGTGTTCAAGGTTTTATTTTAAGGTCTCTTCTCAGTACCAGTTCCCTGAAAAACATTTATTCCTGTGGCTTTCTTTGCTATCTACATTAATTGTTCTCATTTTGGGGATGGACAGGAGGCCACTTTTTGGCAGATCAAATGGACGTGGATTTTTTTTAAAGGTTGTGAAAACACTGAACTGTACGTTTATCATTCTGAAATAGAGATCTTGCCCTAAATCTCTTAGCTCATAAATTATACATGCAATTGCCTACGGGAACGTCCAACGGGACATCTTGTAGACATACTAAATTTGGTATATCCAGAATTGACTTTATTATCCACCTCCACTCCCCTCCATCAACATTACTCACCCCTCATACCTACCCCCACCCCATCCCCCCAGGGACAGAAGGTACTCTGCTTAGGTCCTGGGCTTCCATTTTCACTGAATAGCCCTAATATCAGCAATTATCAAGTTGCAGAACTTTGAATCATCATCCTTTGAATCATCAAATCCTTGGTGCGACTTCCTCAATTTCTCTCATCTTTCTGTATCTCTCCACCTTTCCTGCCATTATCTTAGTCTGCATTAATTTCAGCAGCCCCCAGACTGGTCTCGCACTGGTCCTGCATCTCTATATGCTATCCTTCACACATGCTGCCCCAGAATGGTCTATAAAGCACAAATTTTCTCTTAAAGCCTCTTAGAGTGAACAGTATGATTTACAACCATACAGTGTGTTGACCACACTTCTTCCCTTCCAGTACTTCAGCTAGAATGAACTTGTTTCAGTTTCTGGGAAAACTGCAAATGCTGAAAACATTCTTTGCAAATGGTTTTATTTGCCTGAACATTCTTCCCCAAGTTCTCATTTATCATTTTCTTAATGTTCAGGTCTCAGCTTAAACTCAGTTTAAACACCTCTTAAAACTATTAGAGGTGTTTGCTGCACACTCTTATCTTAACCCTGTCCTCCTAACACTACTGATATATCAGTGTTTTCTAATTGTTTACCTGTCTTTCCAGCTAGATTGGTAATTTCATGGGGCCAGAGACTATGTTCTCTGTCACATCTCCAGTACCAAGCACAAAGCCTGGCAGGCAGTAGGCATTGACTCTTACAAATTAATGCAAGGATATGACATCTTTGGACATACATCAAGGAAGTAATTGAATAATCCAAAGCTGTTTGTGATAGCAGCTAAAATGTGTAATTTTAGAATAAAAATACCCAGTTTTCTTATCTCACTTTTTTGTTTTAGGAAGTTGGTTTGTAAATGTTCATGCTGCAACAGGATAAAACCTTAGCGTACAATAGATAAAACCTGTTTGATTCTTAAAGGTTGTTACGTTTGTTTTTCTATTGTATAGTTTCTACATTTCACACAAGATCCATGTAAGAGAGGACCATCTATAAAGTGCAAAGTGAAGGTATTTTCATGTAATATGTAAAACATAAATTTGCTTGAAATTTAGAGCATCTCTTTGATGTGTTGTGTTTCTCCTCTTCTTTTATCTTAAAATAATTGAGATTCATATGAGGTATAGTGGGATTTTTCCCCCCTGTAAATTTCTTTTTTAAATTACAAAAGTAGTTCATACTTATTTTTGAAAATAGAATAGGGACGCCTAAGTGGCTCAGTTGGCTAAGCGGCTACCTTCGGCTCAGGTCATGATCCCAGCGTCCTGGGATCGAGTCCCACATCGGGCTCCTTGCTCAGCAGGGAGCCTGCTTCTCCCTCTGCCTCTGCCTGCCACTCTGCCTGTGCTCGCTCTCTCTCTCTCCCTCTCTCTGACAAATAAATTTTAAAATTTTTAAAAAATTAAGAAAATAGAATAATAAAAAGAAAATTATCCATTATCTTATCTACCTGGAAGAGCCAATGTGTCTCTCTCCTTCCAGATTTTCTTCCAGGTATATATATATTTTTAATGTAAATGAATTCAAACTCTAATATTGATATTGGGTATATTGTTTCCTACTTTCCATATACTGGAAAAGCTTGAAGGTGACTGAAAGACTTTTTGCCTATTAAAGCTATGTATTCTGAGTAGTTATTAATTTCTGTGATGAAACTGGAAGTAGCCCCCAAAAATGTGAGAATTACTTTTGAAGCATTTTTATTATAGGATTCTGTTTTCTTTGGCAATTGCTACTTATTACCTAATTTTTTTTTAAATGCTAGCAAGAGGGCTTATGAGGAAAAGCAATTTTTCTATTTTGAAAAAAACATGTAGGTGTGTTTAAATGATCTTAAGTAATTAGGAACAAAATTTCAACTTATGTTCTGGTGTATTCTAACCATCAAACCTAATTTTCTAATTAGGTCAGCCTTTATTTCTTAAACTGATAATGTTAAGCAATACTCTGAATATCAAGTCAGTATAAAACTAAGATTTGATTTTTAGGGTTCAGCCCTATCTGAATAAATCAATTCCTAATAACCTGTCAGTATATTTTCTACAGAAAGTCTATCTAGTATATGTCCTGCTGAAGCGAGCACCAGAAACTCTGTCTAATGAAGTGCTTCTAACTGAATAATTTTCTCTTCTGCCTAAATAAATTTCCTTAGATTCTTTTTTTTTTTTTGACATTTTATTTATTGAGGAAGGGATAGAGAACAAGTGATGGGGAGAGCGGAGGGAGAGGGACAAGCAGACTTCCTGCGGAGCAGAGAGCCTGACTCAGCTCTATCCCAGGACCCCAGGATCATGATCTGAGCCAAAGGTAGATGCTTAACCGACTGAGCTACCCGGTGACCCAGATTCTGTATTCTTAACTAAAAAGTAATCATTGCATTCTGTCCTGAAGGAAAGTCATGTAATGCTAGAAATGGAGAAAAATGAATTAATGGTGAATAAGAGGAACAGAGATAGGTAAAACAAGTAATTATATACACACACATTCGGGCGTATAAAAAATGTGAATATTCTCTTATACCTAGAATCAACCTATTCCATCCTAGAATAGGATTATGCTGTAATCAACCATAAAGACTGTTATATCTTCATATGGAATAAAGGGAGGAGGATTTTTTTAAAGATTTATTTATTAGAGAGTGTGTGTGTGTGTGCGCGCCCGCGCGTGCATGCGTACTTGCCAGCAGGGGGAAGGGACAGAGAGAGAGGGAGAGAGAGAATCTCAAGCAGACTCCTGGCTGACTGCTGGAGCCCAACACCAGAGCTCAATATCTGTGAGATCATGACCTGAACTAAAACCAAGAGTCCAACAACTCAACTGACTGAACCACCCAGGAGCCCCAGGGAAGAGGATTTTCTTATAAATGGATGCACTAATGACTTTTACTGAATTCTCCTGTAGCTTCTTAGTGTTTTTATACCACCGACCAGGTAAAATTCCTTAGTCTTTGTCAACTCTAAGGTCACACTTTACATTGACTTGCTTTCACATCCATTTAAAGGTTTGTTTTAAAGAAGAGCAATAAAACTTCATTCTCCATATTATTTGTGAAGTTATTGGTGATCTAGCCAGGTATAGTTTTGTTTCATTTGAACTTATTAAGACAATTAACAGTAAAACAAATCAACAGAAAATTGTTAGTACCCTTCTATTAATAATTTTAAAATATTCAAATATTTTGTGATTTTTTGTTTTGTTACTCATAAACTTTGAAGATAATTAAAGATAACTATATAGCAATTGAAACAAAACATATCTAACATTTTAAGCTTTTGAGAATGTCTGATGGTATTGATCCAGGGCCATGTTATTGTTACCTTAGTCTAATAATTTAATCATTTCTGCTTCATCAGAACTTATATGGCTAATGTATATAATGACTTCGTTCTACAAATCTTCAAAATATGAAATGGCAAAAGTTTGCTTTAAAAAAGTTTTCGACGATAATTAATTACTACTTTGGTAAAATTATTCATCTGAAGTAACTTTCTATAATTATTTAAATGCTGACCCAAGTTTGGAATTAAATAATGAAAGCTATAGTGATTCTGATAATTGATGTGTGTTTGGTGTAGTCTTCAAAACCATAGCTGATATTTTAGGATCATATTACACAGTTTATCTTTTTAAGGATTTCTTGGACTAAGTTTCCTTGATATACTTTTGTAATTTGAACTAAATGAAAACAACTTGACTTTCTTTTTCTGTTATCTTTATTAGGTAGTGGGGCCTAATAATTCTTTGAAAATATAAGTTGACATGGAAGGACTCAGTTACAAGTTTTGTGTTTAATGACAAAACTTAGTGATTTTAAATTTTAATTCAGCTGTTGACTAGTGTGATATTTGAGGAACTGCATTATATCCTTGAAATCAAATACTTCAGTTAAAAGATATTTATAAAATATACACTGCCTCTGTGAGCTGCTTGTAGCAGCTGGTACACTCCATTTGTCATATTGTGGTGTGAGTTTCATGTCTGCTACTTTTATCTCTTGATCAGCCTTTTCAGAGAAAAAGTGACAGCTGACTATATACAAGGAAAAGCTTCCTCAAGAACATCCTAGTAGAATTTTTTTTAAGATTTTATTTATTTTATTTGACAGATAGAGATCACAAGTAGGCAGAGAGACAGACAGAGAGAGAGAGGAGGAAGCAGGCTCCCTGCCGAGCAGAGAGCCAGATGCGGGGCTGGATCCCAGGATCCTGGGATCATGGGATCATGACCTGAGCCGAAGGATCCCAGGATCCTGGGATCATGGGATCATGACCTGAGCCGAAGGCAGAGGCTTTAACCCACTGAGCCACCCAGGCACCCCTCCTAGTAGAATTTATTAGCAGCAATCTGAGTAAATTCTAACACTGATAGTTTAGAAATATATGTGTACAGCCAAGTGTTTACAGATACCAAAGAAACATTAGGTTTAATATTTAACAATTAAGTCATTAATATGAGTTTCATTTAAAAAATAGCCTCAAAATTAAAGTTTAATCTATGGATTTTTTTTTTCCTTTTTCAAGTTAGACTAATAGAAATTTCTCCTGTTAGTCTAATTATGCAGCTCTCTAAAAGTCACATTTCAAGTTAAGTTTCCAAAAACTTTTATTGGAAAATTAAGGAGGTGGTTTAAGTCCCAATGAATGCTAACAGGTATGATTGAGGCAATGCCTAAAGTTCTCTATTTACTGCAGGTCAATGTTTCTTGCAAAACAGAGGCATTAAGCTACCAGATACTCAGTAGGTAATAATATGTCAACTGGTTGAGGTAGCGAAGCTGTCCATAATCAATAGATTACTTGTTATATGCTTATTGATCTTAAACACAAAGGTTAGGTACAGTCGCTGTCAGAGAGTTGTTATAAACTACTAAATGTACTACAATTCTAAAACCACACTATTGGGAAAGACTTTGAAAACTTTAGTTCTTAATTTATACTTTTAGGAAGATTGAGATTTAAGCAGTTTCACAAGTGCCCAAGGTACTATACTAAACAGATGACTGACTGCAGAAGAGGGAAGCTATTTGTCCTGCTGTTGGTAAGTCCCTCCAAACTTTATAACCAAAACTTAAGTAATAAGTTTAATAGGGAGTTTTGTATGCCCTGTTTATTTTTAATTTAGATACATGAGATTCACACTTCTATATTAGCTTGTCATCCACACCACTGTTTTTTTTTAGAATGGTGGCATCAAGGAGTTAAGGTACAACTTTCAAGGACATTTTGTCTTTCCACCTTTTCCCTGCATATTATGACTTGTATAACAGGTAGCTGCGGGGAAGTTTTCCTTACAAGAACTTGGCCCAAAAGAATTCTGATTACACCATTTCTAGATCATCTTAAGCTTGTTTTAAATTTTTTTTTTTTTACAGGGGCACCTGGGTGGCTCAATGGGTTAAGCCACTACCTTCAGCTCAGGTCATGATCTCAGGGTCCTGGGATCGAGCCCCGCATCGGGCTCTCTGCTCAGCAGGGAGCCTGCTTCCTCCTCTGTCTCTCTCTGCCTGCCTCTCTGCCTACTTGTGATCTCTGTCAAATAAATAAATAAAATCTTTTAAAAAAATTTTTTACACCTTTACTGAGGTACAAATGATAAACAAAAACTGTACATCTTTAATGCACACAATTTGATGGGTTTGAACATAAACACAGATGTTTACCTGTGATACCATGACCACAATCAAAGCAATAAACAGATCCATCATCCCCAAAGTTTCCTTGCATCCTTTTTTGTGTATGTGTTAAGAACTTACCACAAGATCTACACCCATCAAAATTGTAGTTTAATACATCATTATTCAAAATAACCAAGACAAAGCAACCCAAATGTCCACTGACAGACGAGTGGATTTTTTTTTAAAGTGTTATTAGTCGTGGGGGTGGGGGCGGGGAGAAATCTTACCATTTGTGCCAACATGGATGGACTTGGAAGATATGCTAAGTGAAATAAATCACAGGACAGATACTACATGATTCCACTACATGAGGTATCTCAAATTAATTTATAGAAGCAGGTAATAGAATGGTGGTTGTCAGGGGATTTGAGGAGAGAGAAATTGGGGTTCAATGAGTATCAAGTTACATTTGTGCAGGATGAGTGAGTTCTAGAGACCTGCTGTACAATGTAGTGCCTGTATTTAATGACGATCTTGTTTAGCCATTAATCCCTTTGGAAGCAGAGGTGAATGCTCCATTAAAGAAACCAATTTAAATTTTTACTAATAGTGAAATTCTTTTTCACCTTCCTTTATGATGCCTCTGTATTTTCTTCTATGTGCCACTATGTGCCAGGTATACCCTTGTTTGTATTGAATTTAGATTTTAAGTCTGCTAGACGGCATGTGCCCTCAGGACTTGTGTCCTGCCCTATACTGAATAAATGGCTGGTAAATTCTAAGTGTCCATTTTTCACTTTTTCTTTCTTGAATTGTTACAGCAACATTCTAAATTGCTATTTTAGCTTTTCAGGGAAAGGTCTCAGTTTAACTATAAATTCTGTGCAAAAGCAAAATGGAAGATGTCCTTTGGGTTTGTAATGCCATTATCTTTTATAGAAAAAAAGTTATAAATTATGTAAAATCATAGCCTTTAAATATCCCTCCTCCCCGAGATACCATTTTTAGCTAAAATACCACAGTCTATGGAACTGGCATTGTATGGCGGTTATGCAATGACTGCAGATTACATTCCTAACACAGAGAGAAAACCACACGCCAAAAACATGCCCTCTGAAGGGGGTGTGGTTAGCCTAAAATAAACACAGTTCCTAAACTTTCTCAAATGAAATTGCTGAACTTCTAATTCCAAAGTGGCTTATGTTCTGGTCATCTGAGTTTTTTCTTTCAAGAATTCAGAAGGAAGCTGTCCCCAAGCACATGCTGAGTCACAAGCAGTGTGACAGGGGAAGAGCCTGGGACTAGAACCAGAGCACCCTGAGTCCAAAACACCTCAAAACAAGCTCGGGGGTGCCCCTGGGTGGCTCAGTGGATTGTGATCCCAGGGTCCTGGGATCTAGCCCCGCATCAGGCTCTCTGCTCAGCGGGGAGCCTGCTTCCCCTCTCTCTCTGCCTGCCTCTCTGCCTGCTTGTGATCTCTGTCTGTCAAATAGATAAATAAAATCTTTAAAAAAAAAAAAAAAACCAAGCTCAGGGAGGTTATTGGGTGAAGTAGGTTTTATTTATGTGGATTAGGAGACCTTAGTCTGACTTCAGCTCAATACCCCACAATCATGATTAACTTCAGTCCATGATAATAACTCCTCAGCATACTATCTCACCTGTGCTTGGACCCCACAGAGGAGGAGCATCATGATAAAGCCATGTCAAATTTGGCATGGAAAGAAAGATATGTTACATCAGCCAAGACATTTTTATATTTATGAAGGCTAGGCCAGGAGCTGAGCTAAATCCTTAATCCTTAATAAGCTTACCTCCTACTCCATAGTCTGACCTGCCCATTTTTTGGTATACTTAGGATATTAAAGAGTTCTATAAAAATACAACAACTAGCTGGTTATAAGCTTTGAGTTTCTGTAATCATAGAAACATTATACTTTATTTGAAAAGCATTCAGTAAATTCATCGCCTTCTAACAGCATTTGCTGAGTCACTTGATTCAGTTCGTGATTTCTGCAGTATTTTTAGGGAACTAAACATTTCTATGAAGCACCAGCGAAGCTGTAATCCTATCCCACGGGCACATTTTCGATTCCTACATTCAAATCTTGATACCCGCTCATGAGCTCTTCCAACATGTCATACAATTTACCCAAGACTATTTGTCCAAGTGAGAGCTTTATGAAAAGAGGTGATTCTTTTTTCTCCTCCCTGCTCCCTACATTTTTCTCTCAAGAGTTGTTATAGACTTCACTAATAAACATTTTTCTGATCATTTGACTTCTTGTTGACATTGAACATATCTGCGTGTTACTGAAGATCAAAGATAATGTTAACCCAAGTATTTCACTCTTTAGAAGCCCTTGCTGTCTTTGAAGAATCTCAGAAGAAACAGTTTCTAAAGATCATGATAACTAACGCTGAATACTAATTGTGCACTAAACAGTGACCTGGGTGCAATACATGTATTAACTCATTTTTTCTCAGTGGCATGGTAGGTACTATCAATGTTCTTATGAGGAATGGAAGTACAAAGAATTTAACTGACTTGCCCAAGGATACACAGTTCATTAAGTGGCAAAGCGGGCACCCTGACTCTATTTGTGCTTTTAACCTTTAAGCTATATTCCTCTCCCAGAACAGTAAAAGAAAGGAGGTGGGAAGGAAGGGTAAAGGTAGGGAGGTTTGAGTAAAATTTGGCTTTTGAATATGGCATTAAATTAAATTGGTACTACTACCCTCCATGAAAATGTGAATTTTGTGATTCTCCAAAGAATATTTCACTCTCTTGAGATATGCATCTGATATTTTTCTTTTGTATGATAAATATTAATTTTTTGTGAGATACTAATTTATTATTTTCCCAAGTGTTAGTAATGAAAAAACTAAGTGAGGGTTGATTGATAGGACATTTAAACATCATTTTACCAGTGAGTATTGAAGACTAAAAAAATGTCACAACTGTGTATTTAAAAGCATTTAAAATTAGCACTAAACATAACATGAGTAATAGAGAATACTTTTTCTATGCTGTATATTAAATGCAGAAACTCCAAAGATAATTACCAAGGCATTTAGTAGGCTTTGTTGGTGAATAAAGATAAATGAATGAGAAATGAGAAAAAAAAAAAAAGCAAGCCAGAATTTTTTCAAAAAATGAAAAAGGATGACAAATTTTTTTCTTTTTAAGGTTTTTAAGGTTTTTATTCAAATTCCAGTTACTTAATATACAGTGTAATATTAGTTTCAGGTGTACAATGTAGTGATTCAACTCTTTCATAAAACACCCAGTCCTTATCACAAGTGCACTCCTCAAACACCATCGCCTGTTTCACCCATCCCCTCACCCACCTCCCCTGTGGTAACCATCAGTTTGTTCCCTACACTTTAGAGTCTGTTCCTTGGGGCGCCTGGGTGGCTCAGTGCATTAAGCATCTGCCTTCCGCTCAGGTCATAATCCCAGAGTCCTGGGAATCGAGATCTCCCGAATCAGCAGGGAGTCTGCTTCTCTCACTCCTTCTATCCCTCTCTCTGTCCCTCTCCTTGCTCATGCTCTCTCTTGCTGTCTCTCTCAAATAAATAAATAAAATCTTTAAAAAAAAAAAGATTGTTTCTTGTTAGGATCTGCACAGAAAAGTAAATAATCAATAAAACTAAAGGCAACCTATGCAATGGAAGAAGATATTTGCAACTGACATATCTAGTAAAGAGTTATCCATAACATAAAGAACTTACAAAACTCAGCACCCCAAAAATGAATAATTCAATTTAAAAATGGGCAGAAGATATGAATAGACATTTTTCCAAAGAAGACATACAGATGGCTAACAGACACATTAAAGATGCTCAGCATCACTCATCATCCAGGAAGTACAAATCAAAACTACCATGAGATACCATGTCACACCTGTCAGAATGGCTAAAATCAACAATACAAGATGGCAAGAATGTGAAGAAAGGGAAACCCTCTTGCATTGTTGGTAGGAATGCAAACAGGTATAGCCACTTTGGAAAACAGTATGGGAGTTTCTCAGAAAGTTCAAAATAGAACTACCCTGGTATCCCACAATTGCACTACTATTTACCTAAAGAATACAAAAATCCTGTTTCAAAGGGGTACATGCTCCCCGATGTTTATAGCAGCACTCCCTATAAGGGAAATAAGCCAAATTATGGAAACAGCCCAAGGTCTATCGACTGATGAATGAATAAGGAAGATGTGGTGTATATATATATGGCTCTGTGT
>PISX010036256.1:0-12139 GCA_004024625.1 Mellivora capensis | reverse complement strand
AGCAATACATTTTTTTCTTTCAAGGACACTTTAGAGGCCAAGAATATTGTCTAGGAACTGAAGCAGCTTTAGCAACCTTGGGTTACAATCCAATCACAAATCCCAACATGGTAGAATGAATGGTCAAGAAAGAATTAGGAGGTCATGCAAACAGCATTCAGGTAAGGTCACGGTGTCAGTAATGACTAAGTCACGTTTTTCATACAGGTGACATGATAATACCATAGCTATTGAGACCTTGAAGCAGTTCAGAGATTATACATTTCAAATCCTTCAATTTTCAAATTAAGAAACTGAGAGTCTAAGAGGTGGAAAGACATATATTGTCACTCAGGAAACCATTGTAATACTTGGTATTTGAAAAATGTGTGTCTAGCCCTGAGGGCCTATTCTTCCCATTATTACATATCCATAGATGTTTATTAGCCATGGTGGATAATTATGTCTAACAAAGGTAAAATTGTGTCTAATGTGAGATGACCATTTCTAATACATCTTTCTAAATTAGGACTAATCTCTGAATGCAGTATAAATGGAGAGGAGTATGTATGTATGTGTGTACTCACACAGATTTGTGCCCTGCTTTGTTACATGAGCATTCTTTATTAGTAGGTGGAATTAGGTGATAGGCCTCATGGAAAGTTTAGGGATTCTGGAAGGACTCCATATTGCCTTCTCAAACTTTTCACCACATGTTAGAAAATGTTTAATATCCTAAAATTAGAAATTCAATTCCCTGAACTAAAGAAAAGAGAGCTCTGGCCTGGTAATGTATAATCAATTCAAGCTTGAGACCCACAAACCAGAGGGTGCAAAAGGGCTTTTCCAGTCTTTCCCTGACATTGGGCTCTGTTATATCAATCTCTGGAGAGTAGCAGCCTATTCTGTGAGAAAATATCCCTGCATCACTCCCTTCCCCCCTCCCTCCATTCTCTTCAATTATTCATTTATTAATTTATCAAATATGTTTTAAGTCCCTCTAACTCTCCCTGTATGACAAACACTGTCTCTTGTCTCTGAGTAACAAACCCAGCTGATTTATTCTGTTTAAGTTTTCCTACCGAGAGCATTTCTGTGAGATTTAGAAGGCAAGAGAGAAAGAGAAGGCGTCACTATGGCAGTAGCAATGGGAAAGTAGGCTCTGGCAGATGGCAGAGGGACACTGGTTTCACCAACATTCTCCTGATGATCATCCATTTTTGTGTCACAAGCAACTGAGATCTTTGGTGGCAGATAACCTGCATTTCTGGTACTTCTAGACTTCCTCAAAGCCAGCAGAGATCTCTCTGACCTTAACTCACCAGCCATCCTACTCATTGGGCAACCTTCTAACTCCCTGTATTAAATTCATTGCTGCTCAGAATGCCTACAGTGTTTTCTATTTTCCTGAAAAATTCTGAGAGAAATAGTCAAGCACCAGGCAAGGAACAAAAGATACAAACCTGTTGACCTGTTCTGTTCTCAGAAGCCTTCCCTTATATTGAATAGAGCATCTTGCCTGTCTTATATGAACATTGGTCATTTTCTTGCCCTAGGTAGTCACACATAATAAATCTTGTTAATGGCTCAACTCAGGTTAGCCTCCCTAACTTGGCTTGGATGAACCCTAATGATTTTAGTCAGAACAGGACAAGGGAGCAGGATAAAAGGTCCTAGGAAGCCTGATATCTCAATATGAGGTCTTTCAGGAAGTCTCCTAATGGGATGGGCTTGTAAAACCTCTCACTTTTACCTCTAATATTCACTCAGGAGATGACTACACCCTCTTTCACATTTCACCTTCTAAAATTGTCTCTCTTTTTACTAGTTGGCTAAAAAAAAAAGATGCTATGAAGTAAAAAAAGAGGTCTTTGCATTCCATGTGTACTGTCACACAGATGAGCCTTGAGCTTGACTCCTCTGTCCTTCACAAGCCACTAGAAAACTCTGTGGCCATGAATTGCCTGGGTCATCTTTCATTTGGACAACTTTTGGCAGTATACTGAATGAGAGGAGGAGCAGAATTAAGTGGACAATATTTTATAAAAATTTAAAAATCCTTTGAAGTATAGAGTTAGTCTTTTTAAATATTTACTCTTCCAGAGAAAAATAACATTTCTCTAACAGTTCCTCAATTTTGATCAGGTTTTATAGCTTTTTCAGTATTATTACTGTTGTTGTTAGCTTAGATATAGAGTTTCTTTTTTTTTAAGATTTTATTTATTTATTTGTCAGAAAGAGAGAGAGTGAGCACAGGCAGACAGAGTGGCAGGCAGAGACAGAGAGAGAAGCAGGCTCCCTGCCAAACAAGGAGCCCAATGTGGGACTCGATCCCAGGACACTAGGATCATGACCTGAGCCGAAGGCAGCCGCTTAACCAACTGAGCCACCCAGGCCTCCCAGATATGGAGTTTCTAAAGAATCTGATACCCAAGAAATAACTCCAGTATGTGTACATATGTTAGCCATTTTAAATGCCTGATTTGAGTTTAGAACCTGGGGGAATTAAAGAACAATGGATCTAGCTTTAGAAGTAAACCGTATTGCGATTTAAAAGAGTCTCAGTCTAATCAGGCAGTAAATGTTATAAAGAGTGTGTAGCTTTATGTCTCTCCTGTTCCTCAAACTTCTAATGTAAATGAAGAGAACATAGAAACCACAGTTGGGGGAGATGACTTGGAGGAAAATCCAAGAAGCCTGTTAAGTAACAAGAGAGTCTTATCTTTGATAGTGTCTGGAATGTTAAATCTTTTCTACTTACTGGGTCTGACTTTCATGCATGTTTCTAAGGAGGCTGCCTCATTACTGCCCAGGAAAAAAAAAATCTCACTTTTTTGTTTATCTAGGCTAGTTAATCTTTCTTTCCCCACTACTTATTTAATGTTGACTCTGGGCACAGTGTTTCTCTGTGTAGTGTGAGGAAACTCTCAATAGATTTATAATTAAGTGAGAAAGTAAAGACATCACACCTGAAATATAATGATATAAATATTTTTGTCATTAAGTACATTGACTAATTTAAAAATATTTCCTGAGCTTTTACTCCATTACAAGGCAGGCATTTCTTTTTGTTACCTCCCATTTTTCTCCCGATGCACTCTTCTCTGCTGCTTCTGGATGCACACCGGTTATATCCATGCAAGTTTCTTTCCTTCTGGCTTCCTGTTAGATTGAGCCAATGGGCAACACTGGCATGAGATTAGGATGGGAAAAGAATAAAGGTGCAGTAGATATTCTCCTGGCTCCCTTCTTGCTGGATCATCGTAGTTGGGCTGCTTTACTCATGAAGCTACCCTTTTTATGTTCTAGTAAATGGCCCATACCCTGACCCTTTAAGGTAGTAATGGCTCCCTGCTGTTGCCAGTTCTAGAGTAGTACACTATCTTCTGTTAAGGAGAACATAAACCCTGCCCAGAACTTTGTGAATAGTCCCTTAAATTAAATATAAATGACCAATTTTAATGTTCTGTCTTTCCTTTCTGGACCTGAGCCCATACAAAGGCAAATCAGACAGATATATGGCCTTCAAGGAAAAGATAAGCCGTATTTCAACATAAATATGACAAGATAGAATTTGTTAAGTATGACAAGGTAGAGATGGTTAATATAACAGCAAGAACAATAAACTTGAAATTAGGTTATATAGATTGTCACCCTTGCACTTCTAATTATTTGTGAACACTTGAGCAAGACGTGTTACTTTTTTTTTACACTTTTTAAAAATTTCTTTTCAGCGTAACAGAATTCATTCTTTTTGCACCACACCCAGTGCTCCATGAAATGAGTGCCCTTCGTAATACGCACCACCTGGCTCCCCCAACCTCCCACCCCCTGCCCCTAGAAAACCCTCAGGTTGTTTTTCAGAGTCCATAGTCTCATGGTTCATCTCCCCCTCCAATTTCCCTCAACTCCCTTCTCCTCTCCATCTCCCCATGTCCTCCGTGTTATTTGTTATGCTCCGCAAATAAGTGAAGCCATATGATAATTGACTCTCTCTGCTTGACTTATTTCACTCAGCATCATCTCTTCCAGTCCCGTCCATGTTGCTACAAAAGTCGGGTATTCATCCTTTCTGATGGAGGCATAATACTCCATAGTGTATATGGACCACATCTTCTTTATCCATTCGTCTGTTGAAGGGCATCTTGTTTCTTTCCACAGTTTGGCGACCGTGGCCATTGCTGCTATAAACATTGGGGTACAGATGGCCCTTCTTTTCATTACATCTGTATCTTTGGGGTAAATACCCAGTAGTGCAATTGTAGGGTCATAGGGAAGCTCTGTTTTTAATGCAATGAAGAAGTCAAACTCTCTCTCTTTGCAGATGACATGATACTTTATATGAAAAACCCAAAAGACCCCACCCCCAAACTACTAGAACTCATACAGCAATTCAGTAATGTGGCAGATACAAAGTCAATGTACAGAAATCAGTGGCTTTCTTATACAATAATAATGAAAATACAGAAAGGGAAATTGGAGAATCGATTCCATTTACTATAGCACCAAGAACCATAAGATACCTGGGAATAAATCTAACCAAAGAGGTAAAGGATCTATACCCAATGAACTGCAGAACACTTATGAAAGAAATTGAAGAAGACACAAAAAGGTGGAAGACCATTCCATGTTCTTGGATCGGAAGAATAAACATTGTTAAAATGTCTGTACTGCCTAGAGCAATCTATACTTTTAATGCCATTCTGATCAAAAATCCACCGGCATTTTTCAAAGAGCTGGAGCAAATAATACTAAAATTTGTATGGAATCAGAAGAGATCCCAAATTGCTAAGGAAATGTTGAAAAACAAAAATAAAACTGGCGGCATCACGTTACCTGACTTCAAGCTTTACTACAAAGCTGTGATCACCAAGACAGCATGGTACTGGCATAAAAACAGACACATAGACCAATGGAACAGATTAGAGAGCCCAGATATGGACCCTCAACTCTATGGTCAAAAAAAAGACATGTTACTTTTTGGATGTCAGTTTCCTTAGGTATGTAATGAGAAGGATAAACTATATGTGTTCAAAAATTCTGTCCAATGTCAAGGTTCTGTGCTCTCTTTGAGTGCTGTGAGGGAGTAGCAATTAAATGCTACAGGGAGTGGCAGCTACAATGCCATGGGAGCCTGGACGGGATATTTATAAACTGGCACTAGGACCACTGAGAACTATGAGATTTCTGCAGAAGAAGAGATTGCTATGATGAAGGCAAGCTTCATAGAGTAGCTAGTAGACAGATGAAATCTTTATTTCATCTGTCAGATTAGAAAATCATTAAATTGGTGAGTAAGTGTTGATAAATCATCCTATGTTAAAGCAAAGTCTATGGAATTTTTGCCATTCCATATAGACAGAATCTGACTTACCTATGGGGGTTATATGTACATGATACCTGGTGTCCCCTGAGTCATCCCTGCAGAGACCTCTGTGTCCACTTTAAGATATCTAACATCAACACTCTTGCTGCAGAGCATGTACTTCTGTTGCTTCTAGATTTCCCATATAATCCCCTCTCCATCCCATCTCACATGTTACTGGATTTCCCCAAGCCTCCTAGACAGTGTAAAGAATTCTTTGCTGATAATGACTCAGATTCTTCCAGAAGTGAATTTGAGACTCTCAGAGAGCTTCACTGTGTTTGGCAGGAAGAGAGGAGAGAGTGTGCTAGAGGTGCACTCCTGAAGACCATACTTGTGTGACTGCCAATTAAGTTGCCATTTAAGGAAACATATAGAGCAATTACCACTTCTTGGGCACAATGATAACCAAGAATTTAAATCTAGTAAATCAAAGAGAAGGCTAATAATAGCATCTTGATCTACTGTTGTAAGCACTGTAGTATGGCACTGGCACTACATCTGCCTGGGTTATGATGGGAAACCAGAGAACCCAAGTAATTCTGCTGGGTGGTGGATAGGCTAGGAAGGAACAAGAGAAAGCTTTTGATAAGAGACAATACCTAAGCTCAATCACAAATGTCTCAGAGTTACTTTCACAAAGGAAAAGAAAGATGTCTTCTTCAATGAGAATAGGATGACTGTAGCCTTCAAAGTATAAAATAGCAAGAGTTGGGTCTGAATTGTATGTGTGCACGTATATCAGGTGAACAAAGAGTGGCTTGGTGAATTAGGAATATAAAATAAAAGTGGAGGAGTATCCTATTAAGGGTTAATTGAGCCTTCATGGTCTTCCATGGAAACCTAACATTCCAAAGTGATTTATTTGCTGTGAAATGCATCTTAATATATACTGAGTCAGTCTATGCAAGAGATTGTCAGTGTAGCAGGTGGGTAAATTGAGGTTCCCATTATTTCCCACACATTATCTGGCAAGGGCCCCTGACAAATAACAATATAAAAACTCCACATCTTTTAACCAATATATGATGAAATAATGTAATCCATCCATGGATGATTTGGGAATTATACTGTCTTGCCAAAGATGGGGAGATTGATTCCTCAGTCCAAAAAAAAAAAAAAAAAAAAGTCCGTATGTAGAGGAGGCTTGGTAACATACTATTGCAATTTTCTCTGGGTTGTAGAATTGTTGCTGTTTTTTCTCCCCTCTTGTTATTCATGAGTGCCTGAGAAATCCTCTGCCTCCCAGGGCTTTGTAGGAAGGGGGGGGGAAACAGACTTGATGCTATTCTGAGTCTTTAGACACATTTACACATCCTCCATCTGCTTGGGAGGGAAAAAATTCAGATTCTAATAACAAAAATTGTACAGGCCTTCCCTGAGGCAACAGAAAATGCATGTGATAAGGGAATAGCCATGAAATGCAAAGGCGTATTTAGGTCTTAGCGTGTATTGACTGGAGCTGCAAAGAAGATGTGAAAGGTGTGTGAAAAAACCCAAATAAAAGAGCTCAAGTAACATACAATATGGATAAGAAAACTTGCTTTAAAGGAAATGCAACTGTCACAAGTGAATGTGGTGGGTGGAAAAGAAAGGGTGCCAAGGGAGGAGTCGTGTATGACAAGAATGAAGATAAGTAAGTCTCTTACAAGCTTGGCTCAGGGAAACAATATTCTGCAATTATTGGTGTGTATTACATCATCCAAAATATAATCTAAAATGCAAGAATCTGAATTAGATCTTCCTTCTACCCTGCCAACAATGAGGCAGATTTCAGTCTTATATCAACTAAAACCCATAATCAGGGTGAAAGGTGATGAGGACAGCTGCCATACGCACTCCTGAGAGGAGGCTGGAGACCGCAAAACCTTGCAGATCCCTGTCAGGCTGGTACAGCGCATGGTGTGCCAACAATCACATTCAGGGTAGACATTTGGTGGGAAGTATAGGAAATGTGTGTTACCACTCATGAAGACCTTCTGGGAGAAAGTATTGGATGTGTTTTGGGTTGGTTTACAGCCAATCTGGTGGACTCGTAAAGCACATTGTGAAATGTCACTTTTCTATTTAAACTCTGAAAGTGCATTGGTTTCACATGTTTACCAGTTGTCATTTTTCAGTCTAATCTACAGTGCAATCCCATCTGATTCATAGCATATACCTGTGTGCTGGCTATATATAACAGTCCTTAAAATGGTACCCGCCCAAGTGTTTAGGATCTTAAAGACATTTTTTTTAATTTTTTATTTCTTTTTAGCGTAACAGAGTTCATAGTTTTACACCACACCCAGTGCTCCATGCAATGCGTGCCCTCCACAATACCCACCACCTGGCTTAAAGACATTTGTAAAATCCCTCCTTTCCCTACCCTCTCTCCATTCACAGCATTTACGCCATAGGTCTGGAAGATGTAAGGAATGACTGCTCATGTGTTCCATCCTTTTGGGGATGTGGACTTTTATGAGACTTTAGCAGTTGAGATTCATGTCATTTGAGATTCATGTCATATCAGAGAAATTTCCATCAGTCCACCCCTTGGCTTGGTGAAACACAGCAGGACCGGCACAGAAGGAATATTTTGGCCAACAACCAGCCTCCACAAGCAAAGGCCATGCCTCACCTCCTCACATCATTGGTAGCTCCCTTGCTCATGACACCCACTTGCTTTCTGCCATGCATCCTGCCAACACCACCAGCACAACTCAGCCACTATCTAACCTTCAGCCCCGACATGCTGAGTGTTCTTGTTTCTTACACAGATTATAAGGGACAAATTTCTGGGCACATGTTATAGTTTACCTGGAGTCTAAGAACTCCAGTAACTGGATACTGTCTACACTGACAGGTTAGTACTACATTTCTCTCTGCTATTTGGGTGGGACTAAGGAATTTTCCTGACATTAAATGTATGTTTTCCGTGTAGGCATGAGGAGGGATTTGTGGTTGTTGTTGTTGTTGTTGTTTTGTTTTGTTTTTTAGCAGCACTCAATCACAAAACATTTATAATATTCTTGATAGGTACCAGCACTGTTATAATTATAAACTATTCCTGAGGAGCCAACAGTATGTTAGGGAAGATGGATACAGGTGGTTATAATTCAAAGAAGATTGCTATCAGGTCTACTGTAAGAGACAAAGCCTTAATGGAGACAGCATAGAAAAGGGAGCCATGACTTCTGGCTGGGGTATAACAGAAAGCTCTTGGGGACACCTATTTTGAGATAGACCTTAGGGGATAGATGGAATTTCAGGAGGAAAAACTGCTAATAATGTGTATCCAGGTGGAACATGTAGGCACCAGGATAGGCAAGAGCATGAAGACAGGATATATTTAGTTTATATTTAGTTTACAACAATTGGGATAAATTTTCTGGAAACAGAGGATGCAAAGAGAAGAAATGGAGTAAGAAGGATAAGTTGGGAACATTTGTCTTGAAACATACTGAGTCAGAGGGTAATACTATCAAGACATGGAAGCTTATCTATTGGTGATTAAGAGGTATGGTGGTTCTCAATTGAAGGTGATTTTGTCCCCCAGGGACATTGCTCAACATCTGGATACACTATTGGTTGTCACAACCACATGAGAAAAGGGAGAAGAATCTAGTGGATAGAATCCATGATGCTGATACAACAAAGAAAGCCTCCTACAACAAAGAATTATCTGTCCCCATATGTCAGTGGTGCTGAGGTTGAGTTAATGTGGAATGGAATAAAAGGGAAGTTGATGGCTTAAATGGGAAACAAGAGTTAATGCACTATTGAAAGGGTCCAGATGAGAGGAAGAAGGATCTTAACAAGATAGTGGCAGTCAAAATAGAAAAAGGGAGAAGGCTGAACCAAATATTTAGAGGTAGAATCAGGAAAAATTTGCCAATAAATTGCCTCTGGTGAGGAAGAAGAAAAGACTAAAAAGAGAATTCAAAACTTTAAACTGTTTTTTTGGGGGGTGGGAAACATGTTTAGGAGCTTCACAGAAGTAAAGCAATCAGCAAGAACTATCTGGCAGAAAAAAGCAATATATCCTTCTGATATATATAGATATGTAAGGATATATTGCTTTTTTCTGCCAGATAGTTCTTGCTGATTGCTTTACTTCTGTGAAGTAGTATATATATATATGTATTTGACAGAGATCACAAGTACACAGAGAGGCAGGCAGAGAGAGAGGAGGAAGCAGGCTCCCTGCTGAGCAGGGAGCCCAATGCGGGGCTCAACCCCAGGACCCTGAGATCATGACCTGAGCTGAAGAGGCTTAACCCACTGAACCACCCAGGTGCCCCTATCCTTCTGTTTTATAACATAAAATTGGAATAATAAAAATCTGGGTTTAAATCCCCACTTTTCCACTTACTAGTTGTATGTCTTGCACAAGTTTTCTTAGTTCTCTGAGGTATTTTCATATTAGTAAAATAATAATAATACATTTCCCTCACAGATCACCATGAAAATAGAGTCAGATCATGTCTGTAGAAAACATTGCCAAGTACATAGTTTTGCTATATAGAAGTAGCTATTTTTCTGCCACTGCTGATGTTGTTATTTGACCAACATTAATGCCCCCAAAAGTGGAAGCCACCAGATACAGTGATTTGGAAGACATTTTGGCAGATAACTTGGGCTACATGAAAGTTCTTAGACTGGAGGAACAACAAGGAAGTGATCTTTAGTGTTGTGTCTATGGCCTAAAATATAACTCTTGGCAATGACAACTCTAACTGAAGAAATGAAGACCAGAGTTGTTGGAGAGATTTGAGACTCTGCTCTCATGACCTAATGATGGGAGAAGACTGACCAAATGAATGTGTTGAGTACCTTCTCTATATAAACATTGGGAGAAACAAAGCACCTGGCTGCATTATTTGCATGATGAATACAAAGGAATAACAAATTAATCATAAATATCTTGTTCTGGTCAATGAGAGGCAAAGACAGCACTTAAAATTACTTAAAAAGTAACTGGACTTGACTTGACTTTTTTGAAAATCTAATGGACTCCAAAGTTTTTCTTCGGTGTAGAAATGTTGCTGTGTTAAAATGTATTGCTATATTAAAATTATTTGTTATTTGGAATATGTAATATATACTACTTTTTTGTCTTTCTAGTTGACTATTTTTATTTCTCAAGAAAAATATCTTCTCATTTGCTATTCTATCACACATACATATGTTTTCATGTGTTTAAGAGGAAGAGTACATCTTGCCAAAGGAAACTACTAGACCCACCCTTGAGAGTTTTATAGTTGCCCCATCACATTAACCAGTAGTGGAAATATTTTCAACAGATATAACGATTAGGGTGACATGTGGACTTCTAAACATGTTTGTATTCGCTGGCTCTTTTTCAAACTCTGCATTTGTTGCCTTCATATTGACATCTTCCTTCTGCCACCATTCTCCAAAATTTCATGCATTTATTGGTTGTATTATAGACTGCCTTTATAGTGATAGTTTTTTAGGTACTTCACAGAAAATGGATATTTAGTAAAAGAAAATAGAGGAGTTAACTAGCAAGGAAAAGACCTAAAGAAAAGAAATGTGGAAGGGCTGGGAGAAGGAAGTGCTATGTAGATGAAAAGGGAAACATAAGTAGGAGGGAAAACAGAGCTAGGTGCTTGGGTGTAAGGTCCTGTTATCTCCAAAATGGACCAGGTGCATTCTAAAGGTGTTGAGGACACTCCACAGATCCTTTCAGTTCTTCTAAGAATAGTGTTCCCTCTTTAATTTGATCATCTCATAGTTATTGTGGGGTGTGTGTGTATGTATCTGTTTAATTCTTTAAAGTTTAATTGGGTACCTTTGTGTTAGCAAGTAGTTGGAAAGTTATGGATCAAGTATAACTGAATTAGTAGGAGTTTTTACATCTTTTTTTAAATAATTTTTTTAATTTTTTATAAACATGTAAAGTATTTTTATCCCCAGGGTACATGTCTGTGAATAGCCAGGTTACACACTTCACAGCACTAACCATAGCACATACCTTCCCCAATGTCCATTCTCCACCCCCCTAGAGTTTTTTCATCTTTTTACATTTACATAAAAATATATAAACAAAATAAATACATTTTTCCCTGGTTAAAAATCCTTAGCCATGGGACTAACATTTGCCAAGGAAGACTTACTGAGAATGTGGAAAATGTTCAGCCAGCCATTTCTTCCTAAAAATCTTCTGCAGAAGGTGACAAATTCTCTTTGTTACAAAACATCATTTTCCTTGCAATGACTATGATGCCATTCAATAGTATGTTCAATATTGGCACATAATAGGATTTTCAATAAGTATTTTTGAACAAATAAATGAATCAGTTTAAAATTAAGCTTGTAAAATTGTTAAGGCGGGCATGTCCCACTATTTTTTTTTATTTCTTTTCAGCATAACAGAATTCATAGTTTTACACCACACCCAGTGCTCCGCAATGTGTGCCCTCCATAATACCCATCACCTGATTCCCCCAACCTCCCATCCCCCACCCCTTCAAATCCTCACGTTGTTTTTCAGAGTCCATAGTCTCTCATGGTTCATCTCCCCCCCAACTTCCCTCAACTCCCTTCTCCTCTCCATCTCCCCATGTCCTCCGTGTTATTTGTTATGCTCTGCAAATAAGTGAAACCATATGATAATTGACTCTCTCTGCTTGACTTATTTCACTCAGCATCATCTCTTCCAGTCCCGTCCATGTTGCTACAAAAGTCAGGTATTCATCCTTTCTGATGGAGGCATAATACTCCATAGTGTATATGGACCACATCTTCTTTATCCATTCGTCTGTTGAAGGGCATCTTGGTTCTTTCCAC
>PISX010036255.1:0-12147 GCA_004024625.1 Mellivora capensis | reverse complement strand
GCTCCACCTCCATAGCCAAAGCCACCTCCAACTCTGCCACCATATCCGCCACTGATGGCACAGCTGCCCCCTCCGATGGAGATCCTCTTGGAGCCACCCAGGCCATAGAGGCTCCTGCTGCCAAAGCCGGCTCCTCCACACACTCCACCGAAGCCACCACTGCCCCTGGAGCGGGACACGGAGACACTGCTGAAGCCAGAGCGGCAGACCCCTGGGACTCTGGCTGAGCTGGCGCTGAAGCCACGGTGGCTGATGCTTTGGCTCCTCATGGTAGATTTGCTAGACATGGTTCCTGAAGAGGAGAAGGCTGAAGAAAGCGTGAGAGGCTGAAGGGTAGGGCTGAGAGGAGCAGATCTGTGAGATGAACCTCCCGGCAGCAGTTTATATATGGTGGAAATGGGTTGGGCTTCATCCTGGAAGGTGAGCTTGCAGATTGGGAAGGGCTGATCTTTACAAATAGTGAGATCAGCCCCAGCCTCTTAAAGGTATGAAATATGAAGATTGCTTCTTTGGCTTCCTTTAGTCATGGAGAAATTCTCTTGCCTTCCAGCCTTGATGATCCCAACACAATAAGCCTGGATGCGAATTCACTGAAGTCATGAGTTAGTCATGTTCTCAAACAAAGGAGACAAGGAGCTGATTTGTGATAATTGTCCCTTCCTTCTGCTTACTCAGACACTCCTCTGTGTGCCCCCTTCCCACACAGGTTTTCTCTTCTACAAGCACCACCCTTCCCATCAGGGTGGGACTGACTCTGAGTTCTTATAGGCATTTGCCCAAAGGCCTGCACAAGAAGTGGCCTGCAGTGTTTTTCATCATGTTTCTGCCTGTCCTTCTGTAACTCCTGGCTTCTTCCTGGTGGCCTGGGCATGAATATGGGGGCTATACTGGAGACATAATCTTCCTTTGAAAAACAAAGAGCCAGAAGAGTTGGGTTCTTACACCGTGTAGTCAGCATTTGCTCTCTGTCCTGTGTGGTTAGCTCGCCAATTGGCAGTTTCCTGAAAGGACCAGAGACATCACCAAAGACAACTCTGCCTAGGGACCTGACTTCTGCACCTCCCTCCCCAATTTTTGCTTCCCAATGACTTGTTATCATGCAAATTTTTTGTCCAACTGGAAACCATAAACACCTTTTTTTCTCCTGTTTTAGAATGATCACTTAGAAGTTAAGAAATCTAAAATGAGGACAAAAATTATTGAGGAATTCACTGAATTTTGATTCCAACACACTTTGACACTTCTTAGCAATAAAAAAGCAGACACCTTAATGGGGTGTGTACAGAAAGTTGAGGGGCATATGGAAACAGTGAATCATAATAGTGTGCCCTTACATGTGTGATTATGTCACAAGTAAATTCCAAATTTATTCTTCTAATCTCAGCACTTAAAATCTGAAATGGCTACATACCTCAGAGGGAAAGCAGGCTGTGAGTGAGTGTGGTGTTTGGCCTGGAGAGGAATGAAGTCCTTTTTCCCCAGCCCACCCATTCTGTACTGAGCACCAGGAGGACTGTTTTAGGCATGCTGTTCTGTGAGGACCCATGGTCAATGGCAACTAGCAGAGGAAGGACAAAGTCGCACATTGAGATGACCTGAGAAAAGCTCTTGTTACTATCTTAGAAATGTCCTATCTCTCCAGTGTTTTGGGGTGCACAATATCCAGGAGAGCAGGTCATTTCCTGCCCAAAAGAGGTGGTATCTAAGCCTAGGGAAGAGATACCTTCTCAAGACAACGGAAACAGCTCCCTTCTCTCCACCCTCATTGCACAATGTGCTTCCACCCATTTCTGGGAAAGAAGTGTTCCTTCCCATGGCATGGTGTTCTGCTCTGTTCTACTGTCTTGAGATAGAGGTTTGGCATAGATGATGCAGGAGGGGTAAGAAGGATTGGCAAGTCAGGTGGGAGCAGCACACATTTTTCCCAGTATTTATAGCCACTTTCACGGTGCGGTGGTGGAGTTGGATGGTTGCCACTGAGCGTGCATGGCTTGCAAAACCTAAAGGAGTTACTATGTGGCCCTTTAAAGAAAAAGTATATCAACCCCTGGTTAAGAGCATGGGCTCTGGAAGCGGAGTGCTTAGGCTCATAACTAGGTTCGTGTGTGTCTCAAAATTATTCATTTTTATAGTTGTAAAGTGGGGGTGGAAATAATATCTACCTCACAGTGGGGATTGGAGGAAATAATGCAGAGGCCTTAGCATAGGGCCTGCACAGAAGCGCTCCATTAAGCTGAGTTAATATCACTATTACAATACAAGTAGGAAGAAGATTGGTGAGAATCCTCAAGAACTGGAACCACAGGTGCAGCTGTGCATGTGTTGGAGGGGGCGGAGACAGAAGAAATGATGCCAACGCTGAAGGTCTGTATCCTAATGGTAAGGACCTGGAAGCCACAGGTGGGTGTTTGCACTTGCTCCCAGAAGCAGCGCAGCACCATGGAAGTCAGAAGAGCAACAGAAGCAGAAGTATGATTTATAAGTTTGCTGGTGCTCAAAGCAACAGGACAGGGAAAATTTCTGCTCTAGTGCAGATGCAGCTCCCTGCTTTAGTGGTTGGAAGGAGGCTGTGGCCAGAGAGAAGGAGGATCTGTGTCTTTGGCAGGAGCCCAGCAGACTGCTCTCTCTGTCCTGTGTGGAGTCAGGCTCCCTTGGGCCATCCTCTGCTGGGCCCTCTTCTGTTCTCAGGGCTATGCATGCAGGGACAGGTTGCCATCAACCAACACGGGTGACCAGATCAGTGCCTCCTTTAGTCCTGATTTTATATCTTCTCTAGGATGGGGGAAGACTCATCCCTGAATAAGTGTGTAATTCAGTAGTAGCAGGAACTTCACATTCAACCAGTTATCTGGTCAGAGGATGGTTTATCTTGAACATATTACCCACTTCCCAGCTTGGCATGTGCACCAGAGAGCACCAGCAATATAAACTATTAAGTTTCATTTCCCCACACAAGTATTTCTCCTATAGATAGATTTCTAAGATACTCTGTAATAAATTATTTTATATTATATTCTCTCTAAGATATATATAAAGATACGTTTCCCCCCCAAGATTCTCATCACTACCTGCCAGGGAATGATGCCTTAAAACCAATTCTGGAAACGCTGACCATAAGTGAGGTCAGCTAGGAGGGCTCATGAGAGCTGCTGTAGGCTCCTACAACAGCAGAGGAGTTACAGTGGAAGGGCCCCATGGCAGGTCCATTTCTGATTTCACTCTTTTCTTTGTTCTTAATTCATTTGCCCTTGATTTTCTGTATCTTTGGCTGCAGGGAGGTGCCCTCTCTTCTGCATTCTACTTTGACACTGCCGTCCTGGGATAAGCTGTCCTTTTCCTCCTCTACAGTCCAGTCTTCTGCACTCTGCTCCTGCTTCCACACTCAGGAGAGGGATGTGCTCACAGGGGACCTGCTGGATGGTTAGAGAATTGATTTCTTCAGTGAAATCTCTCCAGCGTTCCTGAATCATGTCCCGTGGTGGTTATATTTTCCCAGAGGAGCAGGGTGGAGAAGGCCAGACCTTCATAACAAGATTGAAACAAAGGGTGATAGTTCAGGCAAATATGTGAGAGAAACTAAAGCAAGCAACGTGAGTAACACCTATGACAGCTAGCCTCCTCCCCAGAAGGCTGCCGAACCCAGCCTCTTCCCTCTGCCAGGACATCCTCCATTCATTGCTGTTGTCTGTTGGTCTTGGAATGAAGAAGGCCTTTGTTCTAGGGCCCAGGGGTTCACCTGTGCTCCTTGCATTTTTCCCAGCATGGAGGACGGCAGGAAGGAAGCCCAGAAGCCCGAGCCCATGCAAAGTCTGCCTCAAGAGGGATTTGCCTTGTCTTTCTGCCTCCCTGGGTGGAGCTGGCAGATGAGACTAAGGGCTAGGCTATTGTCATTATCCATCAAAAGTTTAAGACTGAGTGCCTAACCCTGCCAGCCCCAGCACAGGATGATGCTGTTCAGAGGGAATCCCACAGACCCAGTCCTGTCCTTAGGAAGTACCCACTGAAAGAAAAACACATGCAGCCACTTGTGTAAAGACTGTAGACAGCAGCACCCAAGTTGGAGTAGAAAGGCAGCCTTCTATGATATACAGAGCAGTTCAGACAATATGAAAACTTCCAAAGCTTCATGACTTAGTACCTAGGCTGTCGTGAACATATAGTTGCACTAAACTGTAGAAATTCCCTTGTATTTCTCAATTTCCACACACAAGGTGCATCCATTTTTGCAGAGAATACAGTGACAGGGTCATATATCTGGACATGAAATCTGAGTGGCTTTACCCATAGCTGCTGGAAGTTTCTGACAACTTCTGTCTTCCAGTGGGATGAGGCTCTACCTCAGGTCAGTCATGGGGTCCAGAGTTCACTAAGAGAACGCCTTCCATGGTGCTCATTGAGATGCTCAGTTTAGAGCATTGCCTGTCTGTGGAACTGTGGTCCCAGACCCCCTGACATCACCCCATGTGACCTCTAGTATAAGTTGAGAACCTCATATTTGTCCTGCTTCTTCCTCACAGCCTGGAAGTAATGAAGGGAAGCATGGTGGCTATCATTTCAACCACCAAAAGTAATATGCACAAAGGGTTTGGGATGAATTGGGTTACTATTATTAGCATTTAGGATTGATGCATGTCCTGTGCCTTGAAGGATACAAATTGAGTGTTTGTACAATTATAGAAAAACTCTGATGTTCCTTTAAACATTGATCTTGGTGCATATTCCTATAAAACCTAGTTACTGCGTAACACATTTTTGAAAGTGTTCATTTATTTTTGACTCACCCTGTACACACTGGTCTTGGGTCGGTAGGGGCATTTGAATGGTTGAATAACTGAAAGGTGAATAATTAATCTGGGATTGGGACAGATTCAGATGAAGGGGACAACACTTGGCTTCCCTGATCAACATGGAGAGATAGTAGCACCCAGTTTCGAGTAGAAACACAGCCTTCTATGACATATAGAGCAGTTCAGACAGTATGGAAACTGTCTGGAGGAAATGAAGCGTTTTGAGGCTCTGAGGCAAGAAGCAATTTTGGAAGCAGAAAGATCTTTCAAAAATATTCGAGAAGCCTTCCAGCTGGTGTAGATCAGGCCTGGGATGAGCAGGGTGAAAGGGCATGGGTGAGGAGCCTCCTCCTATCATGTGTACGAGGTCCTCCATAACAACCGGGGTTGAGGAGAGCCTAGGCAGCCCTCCCCAGGCACCAACAAAATTTCTAGGTGGCCTGGCACTGACAAAATTTCTAGGCGGCCTGGTTTCTGCTTCTCTCCACCAACTCCCTCGTGTACCCCACCTCCTATCTGTATCCTGCCTCCTCACCACTGAAGGGTCCATCTCACTAGCCTGTGTCATAGAAACAACAATTATAGTTGGGTAAAAATACTGCAGCAACCCTCCAGCAAGATGCACAAAGACCTGGTTTAAATACTGTAAGTGGTTGGTTGAGATGCAGCCTATGGGATGGCGTCTTACTACATCTGCCTTTTGGTGAGACTCCCTTAATGTCAGTATGGCGAGGGGGAGACATCTAGTTAATGTTGGGTACATTGGGTAATTCCCCCCAATTCAGGATGATTTGCAGTAATTCCTACCCAAACAAAATGCATCTCAAAATCATCTGGCTCTTATTATGAATATCCTAGAGAGCAAACATGCCTCAGAAGTGCTCCTCTGAGATTTCTTGGCATTTAGTGGCAACTTCCATTTGTTAATCCTTTGTAATCTCACTTTAAGCCTGGGTTTAGGATTAGTGACAGATCTTCAAGGATGTGATGTGGGCCAGGAGCAAACGGTCAAGAAAGAATTCTTGAGATGTCTTCGTTGTAAAAAGGTGCTTTTATTACAGCACAGGGACAGGACCCGTTGGCAGAAGGAGCTGCACTGGGGTCATGAGGAGTGGCTGATTATATCCCTTCTAGTTATTGGTGGCTAAGAATAGTGGAAGTCTCTAAGAAATTTGGAAACAGGGCTTTTAGGACCATGAGCGGCTAACCACTGCTAAGATAGGTTTATTTACTATTGCCTAGTAAAAGTCAGTCTTGACACCCTTCAGATGTGTATCAGCAGCACGTATACTCTGGAGGTCATTGACAATAAATTCTGAGGAGCATTTGCAGCTATCAGGGAGAGTGACACTAACAAGAGCAAAGCTACAAGGGTAAAGCAATGAAGCAAGTCCTTGAAAGAGCTGTAGGACTGTTGCAATCTGTATGCCTCAGGAATTCTGCCTGGAGACTGCCAGCCATGTCTGGCCCTTGCTTCCTTTTTCTCCCCTCAATAGATTCTCTGGCACAAGTCTGTGGAACTAACGTGCTTAAGGAAGCCTCGGGGGATCTGATTAGTTCAACTTCTTTCCCATTTTCCTCTAAAATTTCCTCAGCTGCTTCCAGGAAACAGCCTGGATTTTTCCAAATAGGCATAGAAGAACACTGGATGCCACTTAGAGCATTTGTACCCTGTGGTAGAATCTGTTGACTGGGTATTCTAGAGTCCATTTCCAGTTCCCTGCTTTCCTTTCCATCTCCACTATAGAAACTTGAAAAGTAAGACATTCTTTTTCTCAAGATCTTTAAGAAGTTTATTAGATATAATTTATGTACGGTGAAATGCACAGATCTTTAGTGGGGAGTTCAATCAATTTTGACAAGCTCAGGCACTTCTGTAACCCACACAATATCAAGATAGAGAAGATTTCTGTTACTCCAGGAAATCTATGTCCTCTAATCCCACTGCTCCCAGGCAATCACTGTTTTGAATTTTTCCGTCTTAGATTAATGTGTTCATTTTAGAACTTTATATAAATGGAATCATACAGTATATACTTTAAAATATATATTTATTGCTTATTATTTATATATATTTATATATTATTTATATGTGTGTGTGTGTTTGGATTTGTTTACTCAGCAAAATGTTTTTGAGATTCACCCAGATTGTTGTGATATTTCATTGTTGATTGATAGTTCAGTCTCTTTTATTGCTGAGTGATGTGCCATGGTATGAATATACCACAGTTTCTTTACCCATTCTGACTGATGGGTATTTCCAGTTTACTACCTTCCATAAAATGGTTATGAACATACTCGTGAGGCTTTGTGTAGACATACGTTTTTAGTTAACACAAATAAATACCTGGAAATAGAACTGTTGCATCAAGAGTAAATGTATGACCAGCCCAGCCAGGCACATCTCACCTGTACCATAAACACACACACACACACACACACACACAAACACACAGGAAACATATTTCAGTCTTCCAAAATGATTGTACCATTTTTAAAAATTGACTTTAATTTTTAGAGTTTTAGGTTCATAGCAAAATTGAGTGGAGAGTACAGAGAGTTCGCATATACTCCCTGACCCCTCACATACATAGCCTCCCTCACTATCAGCATGCCTCACCAGAGCGGTATGTTTGTTACAGTTGATGAATCTATGCTGTTATAAACATCACATGTAGGTTTTTGTATGGACATAAGTTTTCAGTTCATTTGGGTAAATACTGAGGAGCGTGATTGTTGGATAATATGGTAAGAGTACGTTTAGTGTTGCAAGAAACCGTCAAACTGTTTCCAACGTGGCTGTACCATTTTGTATTCCCATTAACAAGGAATGGAGTTCCTGTTGCTCTATGGTCCTCATCAGCATTTGGTATTGTCAGAGTTTGGGATTTTCACTATTCTAAAAGGTGCATAGTGGCATCTCATTATTTTAACTTGCGTTTCCCTAATGACATGTGATGTGGGCATCTTTTCACATGCTTATTTGCCATCTGTGTATTTTCTTTGGTCAGCTGTCTGTTAAGGTCTTTGGCCATTTTCTAATTGGGTTTTTTGTTTTCTTTTTTTTTTTTTTCCCAAGACTTATTTATTTACTTTAGGAGGGGAGGGGCAGAGGGAGAGAGTGTGTCAGGCCGACTCCATGGCAAACACAGAGCCTTACATGGGGCTCAGACCCCATGACTCTGAGATCACAACCTGAGCTGAAACCAAGAATCCGATGCGTAACTGAGTGCATCACCCAGGTGCTCCTGGGTTGTTAGTTTTCTTATTGTTGAGCTTTAAGGGTTCTTTGTATTTCAGACGACAGTCTTTTTATTGGATGTGTGTTTTTTGCAAATATTTTCTCACGGTCTGTGGCTTGATTTCTGTCTCTTTACAGTGCCTTTTGCAAAACAGAAGTTTTAAATTTTAATTAATCTAGTTTATCAATTCTTCCTTTCATGAATCATGCCTTTGATATTGTTTCTAAAAAGTCATTGCCAAACCCAAGGTCATCTAGATTTTCTCCTATGTTGTCTTTCAGGGTTTATAGTTTTGCATTTTATGTTAGGTTTATGATGCATTTTGAGTTAACTTTTGTGAAAGGTGTAAGGTCTGCGTTTAGAATCATTTTTGCACGTGGATGTCTGGTTGTTTCAGCACCATTTGTTGAAAAGATTGCCTCTCCATTGTATTGCTTTTGTTCCTTTGTCAAAGACCTATTGACTATATTTGTGTAAGTCTACTTCTGGGCTCTCTATTCTATTCCATTGACTTATTTATCTATTCTTTCACCAATAACACCCTGTCTTAATTACCACAGCATTATAGTAAGTCTTAAAGATAGATAGTATCAGTCCTTTGACTTTGTTCTTCTCATTCAATATTGTATTGGCTATTCTGATTTTTTTGCCTCTCCATGCAAACTTTAGAATCAATTTGTCAATATCCACAAATAACTTGCTGTGAATTTGATTGAGATTTCATTGAATCTATAGATTAAGTTGGAGGAAAAACTGGCACCATGACAATATTGAGTCTTCTTATTGATGAACATGGAATGTCTCTTCATGTGTTTAGTCCTTTGATTTTGTTCATTAGAGTTTTATAGTTTTCCTCATATAGATCTTATATATATTTTGTCAGTTTTGAGGCTGCTAATGTAAGTGGAATTGGGTTTTTAATTTCAAATTTCAATTGTTCGTTGATGGTATACAGCACAGCAATTGAATTTTATATATTAACTAAATATCTTACAGCCTTTCTATAATCACTTATTAATTCTAGGATTATTTTTTATCAATTCTTTCGTGTTTTCTACATAAACAATTAAGTCTTCTGTGAACAAAGAATTTCATTTCTTTCTTCCTGGTCTGTGTACCTTTTATTTCCTTTTCTTGTCCTAACGCATTAGTTAGGAACTCCAGATATTAAAAAGGAGGCATGAGGAGGAAAATCCTTGCCTTGTTTCTCACCTTAGTGGGAAAGCTGCTAGTTTCTTACCATTAACTGTGATGTTAGCTGTAGATTTTTTGTAGATGTTCTTTATCAAGATGAAGAAGTTGCCCACCATTTCTAGCTTGCTGAGAGGTTTTTTTTTTCAATCATAAATGGTATAGGATTCTGTCAAATGGTTTTTCTGAATCTACTGATAAAATTGTGTGATTTTTTTTTTCTATAGCCTGTTGATGTGATGGATTATAACCATCGATTTTTGGATGTTGATCCAGCCTTATATATATATACTTTGAATAAATCTCACTTGCTCATGGTATACAATTCTTTTCATACATTGTTGTATTCAATTAACATTTTTCTGAGGATTTTTAAATCCATGTTTATGATAGATTTTGGTTTATAGTTTTCCTTTCTCATAATGTCTTTGGTTTTGGTATTAGGGCAATGCTGGCCTTATAGAATTAGTTAGGAAGTGTTCTTTCTGCTTCTTTATTTTGAATGACATTGTGCAGAATTGGTATAATTTCTTCCTTAAATGTTTTATAGAATTCACTAGTGAACTCATCTGGTGTTTTTTTTTTTTATTTTGGAAGGCTATGAATTATTGATTTGGTTTCTTCAATAGATAGAGGCTTGCTGAGATTGTCTATTCTTATATGAATTTTGGTAGGTTGTGTCTTTCAAGAAATTGCCCCATTTCATCTAGGTTATCAAATTTGTGGTCATAGAGTTTGTTCATAGTATTACTTTATTATCTTTTTAAGGTCCAGGGGATCCATGGTGATTTCACTCATTCATTTCAGATATTAGCAACTTGTGTCTTTTCTCTTTTTTTTTCTTAGCTAACCTGGCTAGAGGCACATTAATATTATTGATTTTTTTCAAAAAACCAGATTTTGGTTTCATTGATGCTTTTACAACAATTTCTTGTTTTTATTCCATTTATTTCAGCTCCAGTTTTTATTATTTATTTCCTTTTGCTTACTTAGGGATTAATTTGCTCTTCTATTTCTACTTACCAAAGATGGATGCTTAGAGTATTGATTTTAGATGGCTCTTCTTTTCTAATGTATGCATTCAGTGCTATAAATTTCTTTCTAAGCACTGCTTTTGCAGGATCCCACAAATTTTGATAAATTATATTTTCATTTTCACTTAGTTCAAAATATTTTAAAAATTTTCCTGGTATTTCTTCTTTGACTCACATGTTACAGAAATGTGTTGTTTAATCTCCTCATAATTGGGGATTTTTCCATTATGTTTCTCTTATTTGTTTCTGATTTACTTCTGTTGTGGTTTGAGAGCATAGATTGTATGACTTCTATTCTTTCTATCCTGCTGAATGTTCCATGTAAGTTTGAGAAGAATGTGTATTCTGCTGTTGTTAGATGAAGTATTCTATAGATGTCAATTATATCCAGTTGATTGATGATGCTATTGAGTTCAATTATGTCCCTATTGATTTTCTGCCTACTAGATCTCTCCATTAATAATAGAGGGGTGTTAAAGTCTCCAACTATAATAGTACAGTCATCTATTTCTCCTTGCTATTTATCAGTTTTTGCCTCATGTATTTTGGTGCTCTGTTGTTGGATGTATATACATTAAGGATTGTTGTATCTTTTGGGGGAATTTATCCCTTTATCATTAGGTAATACCCCTTTTTCTCCCTGATTATTTTCCTAGCTCTGAAGTCTGCTCTTTCTGAAATTAATACAAATACTCCAACCTTATTTTATTTATTTATTTATTTATTTATTTATTTATTTATTTATTTATTTTTTAAAGATTTTATTTATTTATCTGACAGAGTGAGAGATCACAAGTAGGCAGAGAAGCAGGCAGGCAGAGAGAGGAAAGCAGGCTCCCCGCTGAGCAGAGAGCCCGATGCGGGGCTCGATCCCAGGACCCTGAGATCATGACCTGAACTGAAGGAAGAGGCTTAACCCACTGAGCCACCCAGGTGATCCTCCAACCTTATTTTAATTAGTCTTAGTATAGTATATCTTTCCCCATCTCTTTACTGTTACTCTATGTATGTCTTTATATTTAAAATGAGTTTGTTGTATTCAATCTTTACTTGGGTCTTGTGGTTTTGATACATTCTGATAATCTCTCTTTTAATTGATGTATTTAGATTATTGACAGTGATTATTGATATAGTTGGATTAATATCTACCATATTTGTTACTCGTTTCTAGTCATTGCCCTTGATAGAACTCCCAGAGGTAAAATTCACAAAATGTGGTTGTCCCCAAAAGACTGAACTCCACTGAAATTTTTGAACTCTCAAATTTATCCACACTGAGCCTCCAACAATTTTAATTACAGTTCAGATTTTTCTACTCAGTACTAGTTTAAAAATAATTACTAAAATCTGAAAACAGTGTTGGTTAAAGACTTTGTTTTGAAATGCCATTGACTAAAAGATGAAATTGAAAGATGGTCCATGTTGACAGAGGACACCCGGATTAGCATCAGGATGGTTCTGACTGGGGAACATTCTCCTTTTGTGGTAAAATATCTAAAAACCATTTTTAGCGTAAATTGTATATACATTTTGACAAGCAAGAGCAGTTTAATTCAAATCTTCCCAGATTCACTCTCATGGTCATAATTTTGACTTTTAGACAGAAATGGGCTTTTTCCCTTTTAGACTATGTTTATACAAATTTATTCTAGAATCTGGATAATCAGACAATCCATACCATGGCTTATGTATATGCCAAATAATAAAATGCAGAAAAAATTCTATAAGAACAACAATAACCAATTCTGTTATAATAATATTTTGCTAATTTGAAGCCACAGAAAAGATCTTCTCCCCCATCCCCCTGCTCATGAATTATGCTGCAGTCTAGCTTTATTCCATGGTTGTCCACAGGTAGGCAATGGTCTTGCTGCTGAATAAGTTAGGTTGCTA